>JARKHS020014405.1:0-12084 GCA_030143305.2 Amblyomma americanum
GGCCTTTTGTTGGGGGAATAGCAAAGCAAAAGCCATGAAGAAGCCTCGTCCATGGCATTGCTGAACTTGTTTCGTCTGCATGGGGCGCGTTTTACACTAAAATATGTTTAAGTGTTTCAATTTAACCCAATTTTCTTCCAGTACGCCTTGATATCTTGTCTTAAATGGTACAGAAAGACTGTTCGTAAGTACGGCGCTGAGTCATGAAAAAAATAAGGGGGAAGTAACCTGGCTCAAAATTCGGTACAGAACAGTTATGTGGCAAACTGCGACCAACACATTTTTCTCGGAACATAACATGTTCTTTCTGATTTACAAAGTAACAAAGCCAACAAGAGTGCCAGAAACTTATGTTCACTGCCTTTATACCAAAATCGGTATCAAAAGCAGTGAAATAGTTATGGTCCTTTAGTCTTAAGTATTGGCCTCCGCACTGTTTTTCGAAAGGCAACGCTTCTAAATCATTCATGTCATCTTTAAAAGTGAAAAGTAAAGACGACTGTTTTTATTTCTATTTTACGTAAATGCACGTCAGAAAAGAGCGCACTGCCTCTGCGCTGCGGTTGCTTGACGGAGTCAGAAACAGCGGCTATGTACGCCCGCCCCATTCTGCTAATTTCGCGCCGTGAGTCCATCGGTCGTACTGAACACTGCATACAGATAGATACAAAAGAGAGCAATCCACCCGATTCAATGGCACCGCGTCGACGCTCCGAACGTCTCATGTTGCAACTCCGGCGCAATCTGCCATTTCCTCAGCACCCAAGCCATGCGTCGCTACTGGAACGAACATATGCCTGTTGCCAAAGCTGCGGATATTTCTCGCCAAAATGGCGAGCGCAGCGCATGAACCGTTCAGTGGCCTCTCAATAGACGCGGCTGCAGGGCGTCATTTAGCACAGACAGGGAGTGCAGCAATCTATTGGAATCAAGAGAGACTCTTCAGCGCCCATTTGCCTTCCAGGTTTGAAAAGCGAATGCTGTTGCCTATGCACCCAATGCTTTGCATCACGTGTGCCATCGCCCGCTGCAGGGCGATGCGTGCGTGAACAGGCATCGCGCAAACAGGAGCGGCAGTCGCTGCATGTGTGCAAACGGCCCCAAGTGCGACTCATTGCGCGCTCCTCTTCGCCCGGCCACCGAGAGGGGGCGCTTGTGCTCTCTCCAACGCCTCGTGCTGTCGACAGGTGCTTCCGAAACCAATTCCGGCCCGGCCGCACAATGGCCGTGCCTCTTTCCCCTGCGAGATTCTGTCTCCCGGGCCTCCGCGTCCCCATTGTGCGTGCGCATCGCTCGCTCTCTGCGCAGCTCCGGCGCTTGGTCGCTGTTCGTGAAGGAGGCGACCTACTCGGTCGCTGCGAACACTAGCGCCTGTTTGTTTTCACGTTTTTTTGTCCCCTCTGTCTATCTGACTCTCTTTGTTCGCTGTGCCTTCTGTCACGCTCTCATTGTCTGTTTTGTTTTCTAGCCGCGAGCCTTGCTTGATTTCGCAATACCTCCCATTTCCAGTCGCTGACTTTCGAACTAATTTGCTTGTACAAGTAACAAACTTTGAGGCGTGAAAATGCCCCCGACTACTCCTTGCCGTATGAAACGAAGAAAAAGTTGCTCACTTTTATCTTTGGAGGTATCGCAGACGAACGCGTAACCAGCGTAAGACTTTAAGCAGGGGGTATAGATGATTTCGCTTGTCGGTCTTTTTTTTTTTTCATCTTGAGACGAGTTGCTCATGTGCCAAAGACAACCTAATAGAAGGGCATCCGACATGTACTTTTAAATGTGCACCCAGTACATAACTTGGTATACCATGCAGAGTACAACTAACATGCGCTGAAAAATATGAATTATTGGCGTTAAAATTGAGAATAGTTGAACCTTTTCTGGAAAAACCAAAAAGAACGTTTGCTGACCCACGCATCACCGGTGTCGGCAATTTTTCTTTTGCCATTTTTATTTCGAGCATTAAATGACCGTGTTATCTGGTCAGCATGATATGCACCTTTAACAAACCTAAACGTCCGCAGGTATTGCAGTTAGCTGAAGATCGAACCCTGAATAACAATGTATAATCTTATTCCAGGAGTTGAATGCTGATACAGTGCTCTGTGAAAGTAGCATACGGTATACATCTTTGCACATGAGAAAATGGTTCCTGCGTGTTTTTCGCGCACGCTGCTTCTTAGCTTGTCCCGACTCAGTAATTTCACATGGCTATACCCAACCTGTTCGTAGCTAGGAGAAAAAAAATCAGAGGGATACCTACCTTATGTGTCGACAATAAGACAGCATTAGAAGATTTTTCATTCCTTTACCGGAACTGACATTATTTCTGGTTTGGTGACGCCACTTTCCTCCAGCCAGTGAGAGTATATTAGGATGATGTCCAAAATGGTGTCCAAAAGAAGAAAGTCTCTTAAACAACAGTTGTAATATAGCTCTGACAACTCCCCATGGTGCAACCTTCTTAAGAGCTTAGGAAAGTTGGCGGCAACGACGCTAGGCACTCAGACTTCCTTCCACACCGTTTTTTTTTCAGCGAGGCGTCGGTAACTGTAAATAGCTCAAAAGTTGGCCAGCACCTGCCAACCACACCGACGGTTCGCGAAGCTTTCATCACTCTTGAGTGGGCAGAATTTCCTCAGCGCGCTCACGAAACACAATTTCACAATGCTGCGTTTCGCATACCCAGCTTGTGCTCGAATGAGAACCAAAAATTGTTTCTCGTTTCGTGGCGAGAGCATACAACGCAGGCGACTTTTGTTGAATGGAAAGTTGACATCAAATAACCAAAGTTTTTCTTTCTCGGAAAGTTCTTATGGTAATGCCTTAGTGTCGAAGCGTTCTTGGTACTGTGGTTTTAGTATGTAAAATCATCGCATAAAAAGTTCCAAAAGACGGTCCCTCCGCGAGGCTTGTATTCTCATCAGTTCTTTTCCAAGTTCGATATTTTGCAACAACGCCCGCCTGTGACGTGAAAGCTGTTCGTGCGCAAACAACGCGAGTCGCCGGGCTTGGCTTCGAAGGTGGGTGTGACCAGCGGCAGAGAAACAGAAGAATGGCTCAGGAAAGCAAAAAACGAGGTATGCTCCATGGGAGTTTAGTTCATGCTTCGCAGTAAGTTTCTAAGTCCGGTTGCTCTATATGAAATGGAAGATTTAAATATGCGGCAAAAATTGGAGTGGACACTTAAGCTCCGCCTTAAGGGTATGACACGATAGCGTAATGCGTCCCATATAGCCAGAAGCTCATTTTCTACTTTACATTCACAAATCCCTGGGAGTAATCACACGCCTCCTGGCGCACTGGTGCGGCGGTTAAGCGATGCGCCACTGCCCTGCGATGGCAGGTGCTCCCAGCGGTGGGCCTTGTGCTGCCCAGGTTACAGGCTGCTCTTCCCGAGCGACCAATCATTCATCTAACTGCCACTTGCCACCGTGGGCAGTTTGCTCACTATACGGTGTGCAGGTTGTGATGACGCAGCAAGGTCACGTGACTTGGTGGCCCACCTGCTTCCTAGCTTGCTCTCTGGGCACCACCTGCCTGAGTTATGCTCGTGATTTCTCGCTCACAGCGCCGACGCCGACACCAGATTTTCTTAATTTTGTCGCTTAATTACAATTGCCCGATCACACTGCGACAACATTTAGCTGAATTTCAATGCTTCTAATCTTCCGCCGTTTGGTGCGACTCGCTGCATGCTCGTCTGATGGCGCTTCCACACGCACGGATGGAAGGTGATCAAGGCGACGGCTTCCAAACCACAGCGCAAGAGACTTGCAGTTTAACTCGCTGGATGTTAAGCTCACCTTTTCCTGCTCAGCAAGCTGCGGTACGTGTTTCAGGTCATTCACTGGTGGCGAGTTAACGTGCAGCAACTACATCGCATATTTGCAGTATTCGTTTGGGGGTCTGCATGAGAAAGAGTGCAGAGAACGAGGCTTTTTTCGGCGAGTCCGCTGTGGTGGACTGAGTTTGGCTCACCTGTACTTGCGACAGTTGTTAAGCAGATATTTTTGCTTCCGAGACGTTTCGGACCCCTTCTTGTGAACTGCATGTGAATCCAGGCTGGGCTTGACGAAAATGTCAAGTGGCTGTTTTGGTTACTTGAGAGAACTGTATTTAGCCTGGCGTTTCCTTGAAGCCCGTCTCTCTTGAGTATTTAAGCAGCCTCTCTTGGAAAACCTGTATGAGGATCTGTGTGATGTTGTTCTGCCAATCCCGTTGTACAGGTATCTGTGGTGTGAAGGCCCAAGCCAGAATTTTCTAAAATGCATGAGAAATATGTGTGTTCCAGGTTGATTCAAAAGTTTTTTCTTTAAATTACACACAAATTCATTATAAGTGAAGACTTATCTCGAGGCAAAGGGCTTTTTTCTTTACCATGAGGAATGCACTGTTTTATTTGTCGGAAGCCTGAAACTATTGAGCGTGTGTTTTAACACTGTCGGGAGGGTTATTTTTTCTGGGATTTTCTCCAACGAACACTAAAAAAAGGCTCTCCAACAGGTGCCTGTGAAATCAGGTTTCTGCCAGTGGAACGTGATGATGGCATGCCCCTAGAAATGATTATGCTGGGGGGCCTTCACGGCGTTTGGTTACGTAGCATATCAGCTAGATACGCTCATGAGGGCGTTGGGTCTTTAAAATTATATTTTGAACAATCATCAGCAACATAATCGAGTTCTTGAAGATATAGAGACCTGAAACAGAATGGCTTTCAAGAATGGAAGCCTTATAGACGTAACACAAATTTTTATTTCTCTTCCAAAGGTTGCGTAACGCTTTGGGTCTAAGCGTCTTTTCGATATGTCGTTCTTTCTTTCGTTTCCCGCTTTGGCAATAAAGAAAGAAAAGCGGCGATGGCGTAGTGGTCTGAAGTACTGGCCAGCGGAACTGATGTGTTCACTCCTCCGCAGGTTGCAGTCCCGCTCCCCCGGGCTATGAAGTTTTTATTTCTTTACTTTTTTCCCCAGGTGTTACACCGGTTACTGGACGACACTGGCTTTCCGCTGCAATGAGGCTCTTGCGCTATCGCATAAAACTTGAACATTTAAATGAAAAGGTTCAACAGAGCTGCTTTTTTGGGCCAGTGGTTGCACATGTAAGGATAAGGAAATGGAAAGGTGAAGAGCAACGGGACAAGAGAAAAGGAATCCTCCGAAGAAGATGAGCATAGGTTTTTTTTTGGGGGGGGAGGGGGGGGGCAATGGGGATACGGCGGGGACAGAAAGAGTAAGTAAGGAACAGGCAGGATGAGAAGTGTGTTGAGGTTGATCTACGCAAAACGCGAAGTAGGCGACGATGACAAATTTACCAGCAGGAACGAAAAGGGTGTGGACAGATCCTCTGACGTCATACCAAATTAATATCTGTTCCTTCTTCTTGCGGGGCAACGGCCAACTATCGCCCTCTGAGGTCCCAGTATGACCTGGAATTCACTTCAGTGGGACTGCGTGGGGACAATGCGGCCGGAGAGCCTTCGCTCGCAAGCACTGTCTGAGCGCCCCTAGTTCGTGTCTCCTGCGCAGGCGTCTTCTCCGGCATGGTTTCCATCAGGGCTCCTGGCAGAACGCAGTCAAAATATTGGCTGTCGCTTTCTTTACCGTGACGATTTATCCGGCGCGTTTTCTGTCAGGCCTATTTCTTCCTCATCCCTCAGGCCGACAGCACTGCCTGCCCAACAGTCCACGGATGCGGGAGGACAATCAGACCTGTGCCCTTCATTCGCCGTCTGAGACTGCTGAGTCACCTGCTCTCGGTGCACGAGGCAGTCTCCCGGTGTCTGCAGAAAAGTGGCAGCGGTTTAACCACGGTTGCACCCAGAGGTCGAGCGACAGCTCTGGCCTGGCTAGGCACAGTTTTGAAGGGTTAAACTCTTTATTGCACGATTTTACTAATAGTGACTGCAAGCATAAATCAAAGTCAAAGGTCAAAGGTCAAGGTCAAAGGTGATGCCACCATGTTGGACATGGCTACTCTGGTGAATGGTGGTGGCCATGGTATACCCGCCTGTTATGAGTAGTTAAAGTGATTCTGTTGCTATGCTGGCTTATCAACGTAAGTCAATGCCAAGGATCGCACCGATACGGAGATCGACTTTTGCATCTAGTAGAGCTATCGCTCTAAAACATCCAAGTAAGGTGCAGCGCCCGTCCCTGGTTCAGGGAGAGGTGAAAAGACTTCGACATTTTGCTAAGTGCGCAAGCATAAACAGCGGATGCGTCTTTGCAGGCACTTTGTTCTTGCGATTCGCTATTTGTATATTAGGTCCCAAAGCATGGGACCGCCCTTGAGGGGTCCCGCAGTTTATAGATCAAGAAAAGTTTGGGCCACTCGTGGTTCTATCCCAGTGCACGTAATTGCAATACAAGAATATTTTTCCTTTTCACTTCCATCGAAACGCGGCCGCTGCGACCGGAATCGAACTCGCGGTCTCGTAACACGGAATCGAATTGGGTGAGTCTCAGAATGCATATCCACGACGCCACCTCTGCAAGTACCTTTCATTTTTAGAGCAGAAGCTCAGCTTTAGGACCAATGCTGCAAAAGCCGGGCCATCGCTGAAGCCTTGACCTTAACCTTGAATAAATAAATAGGGCCGAGACTGTGATTCCAACCTGTGGCGGCTGGAACAGATCAGCTTCGCTGGTCACTGCACGAGAGCATGCAGCCGATCACGCCTCGTGTTAGACTGCAACACACACTCTTTTTTTTTATTGCGACATTGTGCCTGCTGGCATAAGGTATTTACAAATATAGGTACACATTGACTCTCGAAGAAAGTCAAGCTGTGCATTGCACATCGCTCTCTTCATTAGCTTCCATCTGCGGCGCGAACAGATCAGATCAGCTTAACCACGATCAGAGCTTCATCTGAGTCTAATATCGTCGCCAGACGTGCCGACTACCTAGCAAAGCAAAACCATGAGCCAGTCTGACTAAACACATGCTTTTGCACGTCTACACAGTCTAACTAGTTAAAACCGTACCATTTTTTTATTTTTTCGTCACTTGATAAATCTCACGTTATTATACTCACACTCGCAGAAAAGGCCGCAGAAAAGCGACCTACAATTTACCGAGCATCCAAAGCATTGAGCGCTCTGCATCGGGGGTTTTATTTCGCGGCGTGCTACCGCAACAAAATGCAGATGCAGGAATTAAATGCCATTGAAAGAGGAACGCGATTCAAAACAAGGCATTTTAGAACCTTTTTAAATGTTCCTCTTGAGGCTACCAATCTGTTTTCTTTTGTTTTGATTGTGTGCACTGTTTTTCACGTTGGTTTGTGATCATAACTACTACTGAGCTATCGCGCCAGTTTTTTATAACTGATATACTCGTAAAATCAGATGCTCGTCAATTAATTAGCAATTTTTAATTAATTTATTTATTTTAACATCTGTTGACATTTTATCCTTTTTGTAAATTAATACCAGTTGTTTAGTTAAAGATTAACTTCACTCAGTACGTATATTGCATGCAAACCGTAAGGTCACTGCTGTTCAGTAATGTACTAAATAAAGCGACCAGTAAAACGTGCATCCAGTGGCTCGCGCTTAGAGAAAAATACGTTAATAAGCGGAACAGAACCGGTTCTACCGCTGCGTAAATCCTCCGCGTGCTGGTTCACGTTTCATCAATTAAAGCAGAGAGAAATAGCCTTCCGTGGTTTATGCACATGGCCTTTTGCCCCGTGATTAATCGTGTCCTGCCTTTCGCACGCTTTCTGAGCCTGCGGTCAAGCATTTCGAAGCAGCTTTTCCTGGAGAATGTGACAGAATTTTTCTTCTGGGATAAAGCTGTTCGAACCGAATGAAGTACATGACGGAAGCCTCAAATTCCAAGCGACACTGCACAAGTACCGCACTGAGTAGTTCGCCTTTGCGAAAACGATAATAATAAATAAATAAAACAGGTATAAAAGAAACGAAAACGAAAAAAGAGAACGAGAAATATTTGGGGCCAGCAGGAAATGTGGCGCAGTCGTCTGCGTCGCGAGCTGAGAAAAAACGCGACTGCCGTGCGCATTTCAAAATGACCGTGTGCCTAATGATGCGTTGGCGCCCTGCGGAGAGGAGGGCAGTTTGTTTCTGTCTTGTTGAAGCACTCGCACCGTATTCTGGCATTCATTTAACGAAGTGAAAGAGTGTAGAATAGAGGGGAGGGGGGGGACGTAAGGGGGGAAAAGCAGATGAAAGAACTGTACAAGCACGCCGAAAGCTGCTAAAAGACTCAACAAAACCAAAAAAGAAAGAGCACAGTGCCGGATGCTGCCAACTATATATATATATATATATATATATATATATATATATATATATATATATATATATATATATATATATATATATATATATATATATATATATATCACCCGAAACGACTGAAAAGAAGTAAAAAAAATTGTACCGCGGCGCACAATTCTTCGACTTCACGCATTCCGCCACGAGATCTGCATTCTTCGACGCTTCATTCAAGAGGCTCAAAAGGATCCAAAAGTTAAGTTCAAGAAGCAGAACAGAGGGGGCTGGAGAGCGGGTTGAAGTGGTAGAGGGGGGGGGGGGGGGGGGGTGAGGAGGGAGATGTAGGGGCTTTGAGTGCATCCTGGCATCTCTCGGTTTCATAACTTGACCAACCGACCCACTTCGGCAGACGGGAGCCTCCGAAAGAGTATGACGTCTTTTTCCAACGCTTGCGGAGCACTTTCGATGCGCAATGCACGCTCGTTGAATAGAAAGGCGGGGTCGCCGTGGAATGGTAAGAAACCAAGTAGGAACAAAGTCTTTTGTGCTGTTCCTTTTCAACGCGCACGCTTTTTAGTGCGTTGCTCTTTTTTAAACTTTTGCCGGGCTTATTATGACGTCATATTCCTGATGCAAGAACGTCGATATCAGGCAGTTTTACGGGCTGAATTTCCTGGTATCTTCTATTTTTTATTGATTTTCAAAAGTAGGCCTACACTGCTTCCATCGTTTCTTTCGATATTACGCGGCTCGGTTTTACGCTAACACGATTTACTATTGCGCTCAAACAAACTTAAGGCTTATAAAGGGTACTCATTTTTGACTCATCGGGGCCCGCTCCTCGCGCACTCACGAACTCATGCCTTCAACCTTCTGCGCATTTGGCAGAGATATCGCGTTTGCGGTGAACGAGTCCCGGTTTTTGTTATCAACCTTTCTCGTGCAGGATTTCTTAGCTTCCTTACTTGTTTCCGTTTTCCGCCACCTTCGCACTGTAGGCTCATCTCGTATAGCGTCATCTGCGCCTGCACTCCATGTTCTGCACTGTTGCTATGAGGGGTCCTCACATCCTTTAACCCATCCCCAACTGTAGGGTAACCAGCCAGACACGACTCGCGGTTAGCCCTCCTGCGTTTTTTTTTTATTCTGATGTTCCTTTCCCTCTCCCTCATCCTTCGTCTTCAGCCTCTCCCGATATTCTTTCTCTCTCTTTCACTTCTGCGCCGTCATTTTCTGAAACAATTCAGCGTCGCCAGCCGTGCTACGCGTGAATTTCAGGTCCTGCGCACATCTTCTCCTTTCCTTTACGTTTTCATGGTTGTTGTTTTTGTTTTTGCACACAGTACACGCCGCGACGCCCGCTCCTTGTTTCCTTTCGCCTCCTTTGCTCGTTCTTTCATTCAATCTCTTTGTTGTAATTTTTTCCTCGTTGTTTTCATTAGGGGCCGGTGTCGCCGTTGTCCGACGTCGCCTATACGAGCGTGTGAAATGATAAGCGGGCCTCCGTGGTGTCAAAATACGGACTGCAGCAAGATAAGCGGAGGCGCCAACAAAGGAGCCGACGGCCGGCCGTGCGGAGGCGGGCGAAAATAATGTCGGGGGGAAAAACATCGCTGCGCCGCTGGCGTTGTGGACTGCCCTGAAGATGCTTTAGCGGGAAAGCGGGGAAAAAGAAAATTAAGCGACGCCATTATGGATCGCACGACGGAAATAAACTGCGCGCCCGAGTATCTGGTCTCGTCGCTATAAACGATTCCCCAGTGTCCGTTCTCGGCAGCGAACCACCCCAACCACGTACGGAAATAATTCCCGCAGTGACGTGTTGTAAGCGGACGATTATATTTGGCGCAGTTTATGGGCAGGACCGGCCGAAATGCTAGCCAGAAGCGCCGTGCACATTAGCATCAACTGCATTTCTTGGAGGCCGGAATACAATACTGTGAGTCTTCCCCTCTCAGTCTCACCCTCCCCCATTTTTCTCGTTCTCTCGGAGTAGCTGTTAATATTTCAGGAACTATCGATGTTTCTGGCGAAAATTTTCGACGTTTAGGGAAATTTTCTTGTGAACAAGCAACAGGAATGGGTTCGTAAGTGAGCTCTGCTTTTTATACATGGTGACTGCGACTCAAACTTCCTTCTGACGTACTACATGGTGGCAAAACGGAATTCCGTCTAACGCCAGAAATTTAATTACCGGAGCGTTCTCGGGCACTTTTGTGTGCGCTTGTGCGTAGGCGTGCGCATGCGCTCTTCCTTCAATCCTGGTCTCAACAAGCATCGTTCTGCGCTCTGATAAATCTGCCTATATTCTGCGGTGATGTAGCTCTTGTAGCTTTTATTAATACGCGAAGTATTTAAAAAAATAAAGGGCAAAGAAGTGGAATGGTCTCCTTAGCCGTACCGCCCTCGCTAAAAAAAAGTAGCAAGTAACAATGATCTACGAGAGAAAGGGAGAATCGATTTCCGCGCACGCGTAAACGGTACATTAGGCTGACGGAGGCCCAGGCGCCGGCTAAAGAATAAAATGAATGAACCTGAACGACGGATATCTACCGGGTTTTGAAGACAGACGCCTCAAATAGGCATTGTAGTTAGGACAACGAGGCCGCAAGCGAGGCCGCGATGACACTATTTCCCTGCGGATGAGCACGGCTTTGTCGCGAGGGGAACGTATATGCATTTGATCGCTGACTTTCTTTCTAACAGTCTGCAAAAAAAAAAAGAAGAAAGTAACAAAGCCAACGGGTCGCACGTCGTAGATACTACCACGTGTGCTCTGTCCCGCAAAACCATGCAACGCTCTGGAAGCTGTAGAATCTACGCAGCATCACCGGAAGCCAAACTCTCAAAACAATTTGCCCGAGAGAGCGGCTGGCGGTCGTTGATGGGCTGAATATCCTGAAAAGCTCACCATCGATAAGCAAGGCACCGACTCGTGGCGAACTGTTCTTAGGCGTGCGATGCAGCATCCTACACTCTGGACTCAATTAGCTTCCGCCCAGTTCTTCAGCTCCCGCTGAGCTGCACGGTTTTCGTGAAAGTGCGTGTCCGCCGTTCCCCGCAGCCGCCGAAAAGATACACGTGCGCACAAAAGCGGATCGAATATACAGGCGCGCTGGTCCTCGAAGCGTGTGCGTAAAGGAAACAAACGACCGCAGCTATAGCTATAGGAGCAAAAAGGTCACGCCATTGACCCGCTTTAGGGAGCTACACACGCGGGCTGCGCGAGCTCCAGCGGCAGCTATTGTGTGTTCAGTGTGCGTTGTCTGTGTGTGCCAATTTTCGCCGGCGCTCTGGCTTTGCTTTTATTTCCCGCGCAAGGCGCGTGGGCGTCCATCCGAGCATCTGCGAACGAGAAAAAAAAAACAGACGCCGTGCACGTTGCGGTATACTCTATATACGCAAGTGCTGTGATCCCCGGCGGCGATCGAGTGTTGTGTTTCGCGTCGGGTCGTTGTTGGTTCTCGCTGGACTGAATCTTCCACATTCGCGGCCCAATCTTGGGGACGTTCAACTCGCCGCCATCGAGGTTTCGTGTGTCACCAATGTCCCTGCCAGCGCTGGTTGGTCGCGCATGATATGTTGAAAAGAGGCGGCTAAAAACGGTAACGCGATGAAACAGATCTGTAGAAATACACAAGGATTGCTTGTTCTAGTGCCAGTTC
Source organism: Amblyomma americanum (assembly GCA_030143305.2). Lineage (NCBI taxonomy): Eukaryota > Metazoa > Arthropoda > Arachnida > Ixodida > Ixodidae > Amblyomma > Amblyomma americanum. The sequence goes on from JARKHS020014405.1 coordinate 11,912, forward strand.
AGTCTTTACGGCTTTTATTATTTCTTGCAGCGTTTTAATACGACGTTACTAGACTTCAAATCATGGGTTCTCGCGTCCTACCTACGTTAGTCACAAAAACTCGCTGATTGGTCGAGAGGGCGGTGACGTTACAAGATCACATTGTGACGTCATCACAACCTGCTAACCGTGGT
>JARKHS020014406.1:0-54292 GCA_030143305.2 Amblyomma americanum
CTGAGTGGACTCCCATTAATTTAAACTTGCATAGTTTGAACAGGTGGTATATCTGATGATATTTCAGTCCCCTGATTGTAAAATACATTAAATAAACTGCCCTTAATTTGAACTTCGCATGATTCAAACAAATTTTCGGGCCTCTTCAAGTACAAATTATCGAGAATCAGTCATATGAAAAAATTTGTCCTTAGTAAACAAAAGCATCAGTTCTGGTGGAATTATTTGTTGATTGGCTAGTGAATATCAAATCAATTTTTTCAGAAAAGTAGGGCTTTAGGGTGGCTCTGCTTTAAAATAGAAATAAAAATATTATTAACATTAATGTTGGCCTCCACTTATTAACTGAAGCAGGTTTTTAATTGCATTTGAAGGTTCATCTTTAGTCAACACATTCTTTATTAAAGGCTTAACTAGTTTACTAATTCCTGCATTGCTTCGCTATGAACTGATTCGTACAGCCTTTTTCAGAAGTTTAGAGCCCAGGGAGTTTGCTTCTAAGCCATGTAATGGGGCTGCTGTAGCATTTGTGGAAGTGCTACCCATCAGACAGGTCATAAAAAGATCTTCGTGCCTTTAGAAGATTTGGAATGCTACAGGATGCACAAGCCTTACGGTGTGGCTCAGAAGCAAACCCCATGGTCTCTAAACTTATGACAAAGAGTGTACATCGTTTTTGCCCATATTTGTTATTTCGTCCCGAAAGGAACTACAGTAGCAGACCTGTCTATGATTGATTCTTGTTACCTGGAAATGTCTGTAATAATTATTACTTGGACCTCTTATTTTGTGTGGGTGTGTGTGTTTTTGTGGCGTAGAAAAACAAATTGAGCTCTTCCTATTACATAGGGCCGAGGCTTCAACACGGGTGTCATTCTGCTCCGACTGCAAAAGCTACGTGAACGTAACTGGATGCAGATGTGGAAGCTGATTGCTGAGAAGGAACTCATCAGCATGTGGTTCACTTCGTTGGCAGATCAGGTGAGTGCTGGCTCATACATAACCTTTGGGTAGTTTGCAAAATATTACTGGTCATGTGCCACGTTACTGTTCCTGATTTCGATTGGTTCATAAAGGTGGCCATGTTGATCACTTCAGTGTTGCAAGAAACTACTTATTGGATAAGCTTGTGGTTCATTAATATTATTTGCTGGGGTATAATTTATCTGTTTGTCCTACATTTAGTGTGCGGGCTAGAACACATTTTTCTTGTTTCTTTTTTTTAGTCCCAATATAATCTGTGTCTGCCCTACCCGAGTTAGGACCCGGTTGAATTCAAGCCTTAGCTTGTATTCCTTACGCAAAAGAATTCCCAACTACTTATGTCAGTGACATTTATTCATAGTGTTCGGTGTCTCTCTCTCTCTCTCCTCTTACTGCTTTAGCTTATGTCAGTTAAGCTTCATGTGCTAGTTTTTGTCTGTAGCTTCATTTACTCATAACAGTTAGCTCACAATGTACATTAATTTTCTCTAGCTTCTGTTTAAGTTTCTTAATAGTGATTTTGTCACAATTTATGTGTGCATCTTTACTGTTAGAAAACATTATGAAGTGCAGAAGGATGCAAACAGCAGTATTCAAATGACACTATCTGTACTCAGAATTTTGCTCCTGTATTTCACAAGTTGTGTTACTCTCTGTAAGATATTGCTTGCTTTTTTCTTTCATGCAGGACATCTTTAATGCTATGCTCAAGCAGCACACAGACCTCCTATTTCGTCTGCCATGCCAGTGGAATGTGCAGCTGAGTGATAATACACTAAGCGAGGCAAGTATTTCTTTCTCTTTTAAACAGTCATGAAATTTTTGGCTGCGGATGTTTAAAGTGGCAGGTACAGTAAGCCGTGCTTCTTAACCTGCTGTTTAAACTTTAGGATAGTCAGTCAAAGGGGGACGTACAAGCAACATTACCAACAGTGCGTCCTTTGTCAAATATGTTGATTTGTCCTCGTTGTTTGTGCATTTTGGTTTCATTTTTTGTTAATCAGCGTTTCAGAGTTCCAGCCCATTTCATATTTTTTAAGCTTCCTTAGTGCATTTTATCATGGAGGTCTCTGTGCAGTATTAAAATTCTAGGGAGAGGCACAAGTTCAAAATCATGTTCATACATCTTTGTCCATAGGTGTGCAAGTTGAAAAGGATAATTTTCTGTGAAATCACTTCCATAGAAAATACAAGTACAAGCTTATGTGGCCTAATTAAAATTTGTAAGACTATTATTGGAAGTTGGCACCAGCCATACCCACCAAAGCCAGTGCCAGCCACTACCAGAAATGTGTATACCAGCTCAATGCTGGTATGCACATTTCTCTGTTATTGTGTCTTTCGTGTCCTTGCTCCATATGTGGTATTAAGCTTTGTCACTGTGAACCAGCTTACTTGCACTTTGGCAACTGGCTTGCACGGCAATCTTACTCGATGTTCTCTGTAATCTAATGGTTTATATTTTCTTTTTTGTGTGCTCCTGCACCAAACCATTTTTGTATTATCCCTCTAACACAGTACCCAGTACAAAGTCTGTAAGGAATTGGAATGAGTAAGCAATAAATTCTAGTCCCTGCATGCTAAATCTACGGCTAGAAGATACCCCGCGTTCCACAGATTTCTAGTTCAGCTTTATTTTTTAGCTTAAAACTCAGTGGACTTGCTAAGAGGAAGCTTCACTTGCCATGTGGCATGCAGCTGTGCTACTCGGAGGTGCAGGAGCTGAAGATCATCCACTGGAACTCGCCCAAGAAGCTCAAAGTGAAGAACAAGCATGTGGAGTTTTTCCGCAACCTCTACCTTACGTTCCTTGAATACGATGGCAACCTGCTGCGACGCGAGCTTATTGGCTGCAACGGCACCACTTCCTCCTCGGCCGGCGTGCATGCCTCTCACGTGCAGGATGCTGTAAGTAAATGTCAATGGCAGCCCTCTGTGCCTTCATGGATCGCACATTTTTTTTATTTGAGCAATGCAGAACAGCAAGGACTGAAATGACTGGACAACACAACACAGGTCCTGTTGCTCATGTCCTCGCTTTTTTGTGCTGCTCAAATGTGAACGGTTTCCAGCTCGCCCAGCTCTCAATATTTTGAGTTGAGTTGAGTTGAGTGGTTGTAAACTACCGGTGGGATTAGCCTTGCAGTTGCTGCTGGCAATTGCTCCACCGTAGCGACACTTAAATAGAAATCACAGAAACACTGACCGCAAGAACCCAAATAGACACTCCTGAGGTCACCATGTGGAGGCCAAATCCGTGTCCTGCAGGTAAAGTAGAAGAAGGCGAGAAGCATCCCTTCTACTCGACTGGCTCATTATTGCTTAAAAAGGTTTTTAGCTGTTTAGACCAAATGCTCTTGACTAAACAGTTGAGCAGTTTTGTAATCGGCACACAACTCAGAAAGTAAACTAGATACGGGAACAGTTTTGTTATTTTAAAAATAGACACATTGATTTCCTTACAGGGGTGTATATCAATGGTGAACTATTGAGTATTTATGACGAGTGAAAGGTTCCTGTTCAGCTCAGCTCACAGTTTGCATCATTTATCTAGCGACCATGCGAGAGGATTGGATTTCTTCCTTTTCAGTTCTATTATTGTTAAGGGTCAAGAAAAGTGGTGTCAAATCGAAACAGATGGTTCAGCCTGAAAGATTGAGACTATTCAGTGTGCAGAAATAAACCGTGGGCTTATGGGCTTTGACTTGCTGTAAGGCAGGCTTGAATTGAGCGACGTGCTTGCTCATTACCAACAGAGGAAACTGACACGATAGCATTAGTATTTATTTTTGGCACAAAATACATCAGGGTTATGAACACAAGTGTGATTAGGAGAGTATGCAAAAATATTTACCTTATACAGTAAAATCTCGTTACTACGAACATCAGATTAACGAAATTTTCAGATTTACGAATTTTTTTTAAATCCCCGCCAAAATGCCTATACTTTCAATGTAAAAAACTTTCAGTACTAGGAATTTCAAATTACCGAATATTTCAGAATAACGTATGTAATTTAATCTCGCATTCGTCGCAAGACGCTTCGTTATTACGAAGTTCCGTCGAAGTTCCGTACCAAATCCCTGAAGCTGACGCCTGTCATCATCATCCGAAGCAGCAGCTATGCGCTGGGGAACTCGTTGCAACGGATACAGCCCCAGCGGTATCGCCATCACGCGAGTGTCGCGTTGAATGAATATAGGCTAGGCGGCGCAAGCTGCCGCCCGATACAAAGGGTAAGGCCATTATCATCCATCCAGCGTGTGGTCACATACTGCGCAGAAGTCTTAAGCCTATTCAGCGCAGTGTCACCACGTCGACAGCGAACGTTAGGATCTGCAAAGTTATCTGCGCTGTGATTGTGCTGTGCATTAGCTTTGCTGACACTGAGTTCTCCTGGCCCCCACGTTAAAAAGAAGCGACGCCAGTTTTCGCTTAAAGAAAAAGCGGACATTCTGTCGCAGCTGCTGGAAAAAAGCAAGCGGACTTGTGCAGGGAGCTTGACATTACACCGTCAACAATGCAACGATGCTCAAAGCTTAGATAAAACGCGTTGCAGTTACATGTCAGTTACGTGGCAGTTACAGCTCACATCAGTCGCCGCACTACAACGCAGCAATGCACGGCTGGCTCATGTTTTCCAACCAAAAACCAAACCACCTCTAGAGGGTGCTGCCTGCGCCTTCACCACGCATGCGCAGAAACTTTTCCGGAAATGGTCAATTATGTGGATAGCGACACCGCAGCGGCTACATCCGCGGAGCTCACCACCGAAGACATCGTGAATCAAGTGCGTGAGCAAGAAGAATGTAGTAGCGACGAAGACGATGCCGACACTGGATCAGCGCACGAAGAGGAAGAGATTGTTTCCGGCTTGGATGTCCTAGTCTTTCTAGAGAAGACCTGATCATTCCTCGGGCGCTGCAAAGATGTCCCCGATGACGTGCACAGGAAGGTCGAGGATGTGGAGGCGTTCGTCCTGCAGCGCTTGTCGTCTACTCGCCAGAAGAAGATAACAGACTTCTTCAAGCAATAAATTGTAGTTGAACTGTGCCCAGCGTTATCGTTTATTATTTACTTACCAACACGTAAATCTGCTGCAAAGGTACATAATTTTAGTTCTTGTGATGCATTACTGACATGAAAATAATGGTATTTCAGTACTACGATATTTCAAAATAATGATTTAAATTCGGCGGTCCCGTGAAGTTCGTTGTACCGAGATTCTACTGTACATCGATGTACTCATAATGCTTACGACCTTGTGTGGCTTGCTGTTTTTGGCAGCAGAGTATTGTTAATGACAAAGTCTGAATTGCAAACAACTCTCATGCAAAACTGACTGATCTGTGTCCTCTTGCAGCTGAATTTGTTAGATGAGGACGACCCCTGCTATGACTTTAGGAGAGCAAGGGTTGCCCAACATCGGACACACCTGTATTATATTGAATACGATTATGAGCCTGTGAGTATTTGCAATCCTTGCCTCATTTCTATCTCGGATATCTCAAGCGACGGGATGGACAGTTTTTTAACCCTTTGCGCTAAGATCTGATTTGAAAATTTTTCAAGTGATGGCAGTGTGGTATAATTTAGAGCAATCATCACGTGAGCTTGCTGTTACGGTATTATGGTCTATAGTTTTTGAGAGTTTAAACGTCCCAAAACGACTCGTGCTATGAGGGACGCTGTAGTGAAGGGCTCCGGAAATTTCGACCACCTGGGGTTCATTTAACATGCACTGACATCGCACAGTACACGGGCCACTACAGTTTCGTCTAAATTAAAATTCGACCCCTGCGGCCGGGACCGAACCCACATCTTTCGGGTCAGCAACCTAAGCGCCATAACCACTGAGCCACCGCGGTGGCTGTTACGGTATCATGTAACCAAACCAAATGAAGTGGCCTTCTATGAAAATCTTGGATATTCACTAATTGGTCCGGCCAAAAAATTGCATCTGAAAAAATGACATGGGATGAAAGGTACTGTCGCACTCAGTATGAACTGCAATGCACGAGCTGGGGCAGGAGCTCAGTTTAAGAAGCAGTGCGAGCCTAGTGGGGCTGAACATTGATGCATTTAGCTGTTATTAGAAAGCACAAAGCACACTGAATTATTGTGCAAGGTCGATACTCTGTGTGAAGGCACACAATTTACTTACTATAAAGCGAAAATATCAGTTGGCTCACTTTGAGTGCGTTGCAAGTCATATTGCCACATACTACATTACTTCTAAATTTTTTCCCTTTGGTTGTGTTTGCAAAGAACTGTTTCATTCTAATTGCTAAGGTATATTGCAGTTGCTCTATCATCAGTTGTGCAATAGTCGGGCTTTCAAATGGACATTTAGGAGCTACCATGCACAGTACTGAAGAGTGGGCCTTTTAAATGTGGTAATTTCAAAATACCAATCCTTCCACATTAACATTACTCCCTCTGAATACTGAACACTAGTGCTTACAAAGACCAATAACCTTTGTCTGTTTCACAGTTGAAACGTGCATTATCGAAATTTTATTTTTTCATTTCAGTCACCAGAGGGAAATGACGTCACGTTGGTTGCCCAGTTATCTATGGACAGGCTTCAGATGGTGGAAGCAGTGTGTAAGCACTGGGAGGGTAAGTTTGAAGTGCATTGGTTAGTTATGGAGCTTTTTTTTTTTTTTCGTCTTGAAATTTCCTGGCACTTTGGTGTCATTGGCTCTGTGCACTCCCACAGTGATGCAGTGACCACAGAGAGAACTTGTGCAACTGTAAATGGGGGAAGATGCATTCTCCGCAGTGTTGACCCCGTGATTGCAAGACCACTAGAATGCAAGCCAACTGCAGCGGGCCATGCTTATCCCACTGTCAAAGCCACATTGGTCATGCCCATACAGAGTGAAAACTTGTTTCCCAGGGCTGGAGTTGCTTATACCAGAATGCGTTTGTGGTACTGCAGTAATGCAGGCATCCTCTCTTGATATTTGATCACATTTCAGATCAATTTTGCAACATGCACGCAATAAACAAAAATGTGCCTCATCTGAAATTCGTTTAAATATGTTTTCGAGGTCAAATTATTCTTGAAATGTTCTGGTTGCTTCAAGAATTTTATGTTCGCATTTGCAGGAAATTTGTTGAAGTTGCCGTAGCTTTTTTTATGCATTGGTTTCACTGAGCAGTCCAAAAGAAAAACCTCATCTGTTGCAGGTCCCATAAGTTTGGCATTATATATGTCCGACTCTGAAGTTCAGCAGTTCCTGAGCTACACCCTTAGCTCGGAAATATTGCAAAGCCGCAAGAATGTTGGCTACCATGTTGTCTACAAAGATGGAGTAAGTTGGAACTCATTGAAGTTCTCTTTCAGCATTCTAGCACAGTTTATGATTACATTAGTTGTGCATATTTTGAGTGAAATTCTAGTACATTGTAGTTTCTGGACAATCTAGTAAAAAATTTTTCTACTAAAATGTCCACACCTGGTATATAGTCTGCAGGGCTCATCTGCAGGTATATGTTAATTGTATTAGTCCCCTAAAGTACACAGTGCAGTTAATGCTCTTGTCAGAAGCGTCGCGGTTGTTTTTCTGCTTCTAATGGTTTATTATTTTCATGCCTGTGGGGTGATACTCCGAGCAGTATATGCATTATGGAAGTCAGGTGCCAATGATTGACAACCTCTGTAATTTTTGTTTCAAAGACAAGTTAGGGAAGCAATGGCAATGTAAGTGCAATAAAAATTTGACCATAAAAAAGAAAAAAGTGTTATTGTGGTGAGAGTGATGTTAGATTAGACATGCTATGATGGGGAACTCTCGAAAAAAAAAAAAGAAAAATACTGCTATATAGCCTGCATATTGTGACGAAGAAGACGAACTGTGCAGTGGCGCGGGCAGGAGCGCTCGCGCTAGGCCAGCGGCCATTAAATCATCTCATTGCCATCGATCATAGCATCTCTTTTTTCGGCTGGCCGCCTCGTAACATTTGGTGGAGGTGCTGGGTACCATCGACATCCTGGTCCGGGGAGCTTCGGCGTCCTGCGTCAGCCGTGGTCGTCAGCCGTGAGTTCTTGGCGTCATCGCTCGGCCATGCCCCAGCCTTTCAGACCCGAACCGACCTCGCCATTGTTCCCCCCGCCCCGTCCCCCGCCCCGACCACTCAACACGACGAACTGAACCCGACGCAAGGACCTGACCTATCGACCCCACCGACCCGAGATGGCGCTTACACCTGGAGACACCGATCCCCTGCCCAGGCCGTTCTGTGCGTCCTGGGAACTCGACCGTCAGCTCTTGGCGACCTGCGGCCCGGAAGCTTCAAGGCCAGGAATCATTCAGCCATCTTATTCATCGTGGCGGCCAGCACCTCACCCCTTTCTCGTTCCTGTCCAACCATCCTCTTAAGCCAGTAACCACTTCGCGCGTCTCTTTGTCACCGATCGAGACGATCGCTCGGTGGCCCCGGGTAGTGTGACGAAGAAGACGAACTGTGCAGTGGCGTGGGCAGGAGCGCTCGCGCTAGGCCAGCGGCGATTAAATCATCTCATTGCCATCGATCATAGCGTCTCTTTTTTCGGCTGGCCGCCACGTAACAATATATAGGTGGTCAACAGAGAAAAGTTTAAATTTACTTGTAAATATGTGTAATCAGTAGATTGCGTATCAGAAATTACGGCATCTGCCCATGACAGGTACATTGGCTCCATTGGTGTCTTCTTGCTGGGACAAGCATTTCGTGAGGCGCAGTTCTTATTTTGGCTTCCTGTTCCAGACTTTCTACCCGGTGAACATGCTGCGTAACGTCGCCCTGCAGCAAGTGAACACGCCATTTGTGTTCCTGACTGACATTGATTTCCTGCCCATGCATGGTCTGTACGAGTACCTGAAGCGGTCCGTGTTTGCCCTGGGCCTTGAGTCTTCAAGAAAGGTGAGGGAGCCATGTGTGCCAAACTGCAAATGCAAGTGCTAGCTAGAGTGTAATGTGGAAGAAAGGACAAAGAAAGAAATCTCCTCCCTGTGTCCTATACCTGCACCATCATTTTAGAGACCTTACCTCGTGTTCAGTCAGTGTAAATTGTTCCGCACCATAGGCTGCCTAACTGTGCACCAAGAAAGTGTACACATACAGTGCTTTGAAGAGTTTCTTGTTAGTTCCGTTGAGTGGCCTTTCTACAGAAATAGGCGTGTGAAGGACTTTCTCAAGCGCTTGTCACTTTTCCTCCGAAGAGAACAAAAAGTCTCGGTACAGTAAAACCTCGTTGGTACATTCCCGGTTCATACAATTTCCCTGTATTTATGCTGAAGATCACAGACATTAAAAATGTCCTATAAAGTTGCACCATTTTTCTACCTATTAACATGTTACTGGATAACACAATTTTCCAGCTACATTGAAATTTCGAGAAATTTTGGTTGTATAACACGTTTAGCGACTCATTGCAGTTGTGGAAACATACAAATGGGCCGAATGGTAGCACACAACGTGAAAAGCTGAACTGCAGCAGCTGTAAGCCGCCGTGTTGGCTTTTCTGCGGTGCCGAGGTGTAAAGGGGTGAAGCACCAATAATAAAAAAAAACTGCACTAACATATGAGTGGACCTTTCCTGCGGGGACATGACATGTAGAGAAACGCAGCAGCTTCGTCGCAGTGCCTAGCGGATAAGGGGGCAGAGTATCCGAGAACTGCAACGGTGCGCTTATATACGAGTGGTGGGCCAAGCCTGAGGAACGCGGCATGAAAAGCGAAGACGCTGCAAGAGTTGGCCGCCACGGTGGCTTTCCCGCAAGGTATGGGTGCAAGGGGGGCGAAGCATTCAATTATGACTAGGGAGACATTTTGGCTACGTACTTTTGCCATTGCCATTGATGGACCAGATCTGTTGCGAAGTTCCTTTCATGCGATGCGCAAATGCGGACTGAAATCTGCGAGCAATTGAAAGAAACTGTTCAGAGCTTGCACCAAAAAATGCTTATCGACATATTTGTGAAGTTATCACAAAATGCTTTTGTACTTCATTCAACAGTTAAACTTTTGAAAATTGGGTGATTTGGATCATGCCTTTTTTTGGATAATATGTTTTTTCCGCATTTTGTAAAAACATGTATCAGTGAGATTTTGCTATAAAAGCGAAATGCTTTTACACATTGTCCAGGGCATACCTTTTTCTTTTGTTATTGCGGACCACGAAGTGCCATTCTTGCTCTTTTTCCTGCAGGCGCTGATAGTGCCTGCATTTGAGACTCAGAGGTACCGGCTGAGTTTCCCGAAGACCAAGGCCGAACTGCTTTCCATGTTGGACATGGGGACGCTTTTCACGTTCAGGCAAGCCTTCTCTCTTATTAATGCTCAGTGCGTGGGTTTGCTGACTGAGCCTGACATTCTCGTCACAAAATCGCAGGTACCATGTGTGGCAGAAAGGCCATGCACCGACCAACTATGCTAAGTGGCGAACGGCTACAACGCCTTACGTGGTGAATTGGGAGTCCAACTTCGAGCCCTACGTGGTTGTCAAGCGAGATGTGCCCGAATATGACAAGCGCTTTGTTGGCTTTGGCTGGAACAAGGTACCAACCTTTTCTTGCTCAATCGTGTAGCAGTCACTTCTACTCTGATAGGAGGCAAATTCGGTTGCCTTTGGGTATGCTAGTTTGTCGTTCATTAGTAATTACATACGTTAGTTTTGTCCTGCCCCTTTTAAATATTGAAAGTATGTCAAAGAAGTATTTTTTAATGGCTTTTCTGTATTGCTAACTGTAGCATGTAACAAATTAATTAATCAAGTTACAAGGTGAATGAATATATGTAATAGTAAACTCCTGATTTTGTCCAGTTGCATAAGGAAGGAATATAAGCCTTGGTTTCAAGGAAACCTTCAGTTTATGGGTCCACCCATAGCCACTGAAGTGACTCAGTCACTTCGGCATTCAGCTGCTGATTCGAAGGTCGCGGGTTTGACCCTGGCCACGGCAGGCATGTTTCAATGGAGGCAAAAGCAAAAATGCCCATGCGCTGTCCAATGTCAGTTCGCAGTAAAGAACCTCAGGTGGACTAAACTGGATTCCCTAGCCCTCCACTATAGCATCCGTCATAGCCCATCAGATGCTTTGGATTTTAACCCCCCCCCAACCCCTCATAGAAAACCATTTCTTTGAATAGATATTAGTAGTACAGTAGGCCCATTAATTCAGACCTCAAGGGCGTGGCATGAGCAGACGGGGGGGGGGGGGGGGGGCACAGGTGGCAGTGGCCCCCTAATAGACATGGGGAAGGGAGGTGACTCGTGCGTGCCCATGATTAAGGGACCAGAGTTTTTAATATAACAGCATTAGAGCTGTCGTCACACCAAAACCCCTCTTGTCAGATGTCAGAAAATTCCCCGATTGGTCTCGACAGCAGTGATGTTATAGGTGTCACATGATCGCCAAGGATCAATCATAGTGCGTCGCCAAATATGAAAATCCAGTAGCTGGGAGGCTGCGATGGTATCCACATCGCTGCCAGAGAGGGCAAGCGCAGAAGGGGACGTCAGAGTGTCAAGTGGGCGAATGACGTAATGAAATAAATAAATACATAAAACACTTTATGGCCACGAGCAGGATTTGAGCCCACGGCGGTGCGAACAGATCAGCTTCGCTGGCCACTGCATTAGACCACTTCGCCATCGCCACACCCGAACATCCCTCGTGTTTGACTACAGTCTCTTGTGTTTGCTTTGGATGTCATGATCTTTATCATCTTCCGTTGGTGCACAATGGATCCAGAACACACTGCTATCACGTTACCCTCTTGAGGTGGCTTAGGTGACCCTATAATTTTTTGTTTGAGTTATCAGAACTGTACCTTAATTTGATCTAAGACTAGATGCAATTTACTTTTTGAATACCTGTGCATACAGATATTATTTTGGACCGATTTCTTTATGAAAACGTGACTACAGGCACTAACACATGATAAAATTTGAGTGAAAAGCACTGATATGTTTACTCACCCAGCAGTCTCCAACTGGCTATGTGGTTTAGAAAGAATTTATCAGTTGTGCACTGGGTTCCCAATAGAGTAAAAGTATGTTAATTAGGACTTAAAGGGTATCTGAAGGCTGAATGAGCAAATGGCTGCAAATAAAAAAAAAACTGTTTCCCACTACAGCGAATTTAACTAATGAAAAAAATAAACAGCAGCAGTCTGCTTTTGAGTGGAAACTACATGGCATGGCTACTTTTTGCGATTTTGTCGTGCTGTGCTGCATGCCCACTGCCGCAAATATCAGAGCAGAACTGCTGCAGAATGGTAAGGCCTCCTGCAGCCTCCTTCACAGGTGCGATGTGGTAGCAGTGGAGCCTCCACACAAGTGGCAGCGTCCATGTAAAGAGGCCTTGCCACACAAGCAACGAGCAGCTCGTGATGAGTGGGCATTTTCAGTGCACAAGACCATGCAGACAGAAGCGAGGGGAATGCACATTTTCGCCGGAATGGCAAGACACCGTTTAAAAAGGAAAAAAGCGTCTGAAACAGTGCACAACTGGGCTCGCTGATTCGCTGCCAATAGCTGCTCTTGCTGTGGGCTTGTAATGAAATTAACAAACAAAACTGCGTGGTGATGGGCGGCTCCCATCGTTTGGAGTGCTAATCAGACATCCACAGGGCCCCCCTCCACAAATTTTCAGCTCATGCAACGCCGCAAACTTGATGTATCCGAGCTTGCCCATTGATCTTTCGTATGCCACGAGTGTTGGGGCAAAACAAAAAGTTTGAATGATGTGAAACCGCAGTACGAATGAAGTGGCCTTGAAATGCTTTGAAAACACACGTGGTGAGCCCAGATTTTGAAAGTTGTTTGAATTAATCGATAATGCAAATGATGAGTTTGAATTGTCATGAGTCTTCTCAGACTCTTCTGACTTGTTGCGAACTTGGAAAGGGAAAAGAATGCCTTAAGTTCAAGCACAGAATATCAAACTGTCTTCAAATTTATAAGGTGTTTATGCTATGCTGGGATTTCCTAAACATGTTTATTTTCTTTCTATTTTTTTTTTTTTTTGCTGTTGTTTCACTGCATAATAACTCAATAATGTAGAAACTGCACATTTTTGTTTTTCATATAGGCTTAGTAATTGCACCTGTATCTTTTTTCTTCGTAGTGCTAGTTTTGCCTATGTCATTGGCAGTGTGTTGGCTGCAGTATTTTGAAAAACTCTTGCTCAACACCTTGCCGTTTTAACACGATAGCGTTAAAGGCCTCGTTCCGCAGAAAATCCAGTGTCAGCGTTGTGAGTGAAAAATCACGAGCATGACTCTGGCAGGTGGTGCCCAGAAAGCAACCTAGGAGGGTAGGTGGGCCATCTAGGTCACGTGACCTTGTGGAGTCATTACAACCTACCCATCGGACAGCGTGCAAACTGGTCACCATGGCAGGTGGTAGTTTAATTAATGATTGGTCACTCGGGAAGGGCAGCCCGGGCCGGGCCTTCCGCTGGGAGTACATACTACTGCAGGGCAGTGGTGCATTGACTAACAGGTGCGCCACTAAGCCAGGAGGAGTATAAGGACTCCCAGAGGTCACTGAATATGAAGTAGAAAATGACCTTCTGCATATACGGGAGTTAACCCATTACGATATCGCTTCATACCCTTAAGGCGGAGCTTAAGTGTCCCCTCCAATTTTTATTTTGTGGCAGTAAGTTCTTGCATAATTAATGTTATGTTGTAGCTTACTGCTTCATCTTTAACTAGAACTTTTACTGTGCATGCATGAGCTAAAATTTTGGAGTCATTTCTTTGGATAAAGGAAGGCTCGTCACATTGTACTTTTAATATGTGTTGTCTACAGGAACGTACTGAATCTGACAAGCTGTACAGCAGTTAATGTTTGGGTGATGCGCAGATGCTTGGTGCTGCCTGAGTGCACACACTGCAAAATTGCAGTTGGTGTTTCAGCCAAAACGTTGCATGGATTCTGAAGTTCGTAAGGTGGCTTTTTGGTGCTGAGGCATGAAGGTGGTGTGGAGCACATGTAACTATGCCCCAGCTGTTTCAGCATGTCTCTTTTCAGAGCGGCAGTGCACCTTTCGCTCACTTGGTGTCAGTGCGTGAGCCTCCGTTCGTAGCAATCTCTTATGGAACTTTATCTGGTTATCTGTGCTTGCCCATGCAGCTGTGCCAAGAGAGGGCTGTTCCCTCCCCTATATTTTAGCTCCACACTTCTCTGCATACGTGCCACTCAACCATTGCTGCTACTGCTGCTACTGCTGCTGCAGGTGTCACACATCATGGAGCTGCACGCCCAAGGCTATGAGTTTGTGGTGCTGCCCAACGGTTTCATGGTGCACATGCCACACGCACCGTCTCTAGACATTGCCCGCTTCCGGTCGAGCAGCCAGTACCGCAAGTGCCTCTCCCTGCTGAAGAGCGAGTTTGCTAGGGACCTCTCGCTGCGCTATGGGCGCACTTTTTCGGCTGCCCCCGACCGCCGTCGGCGCAGGTGATCGCCTGCCTTCTGCTGCTGCTGCTATGCCATGGCCAGGTGCCTCCCACTGTCTTTCCAACAGCCGGTCACCACAAGTTGGTGCCGCTGGCCGTCTCTTTGTGGAAGCTGCTGGCTTTGTTCGGTAAGGGCACACAAGAGAGTAATGATCGTGCATTTCAGCAAGGGTGTCACATGGTCAGTTTTAGTGATCATCAGGCAGCATAGTCTATGAACTCATTGAGGCTTGTTCGAGCTTGAAAGAAGTTGCATTTATTGTGCAGTGTCAGTTTGTTGTGTCTCCTGCAGTAAATTACTCATGCCATGCTGTAGTGACATTCGATTATTTTTATGCAATAGCATTAAAGCCCCATGGTGCCAAAATACGTCGTCGGTCATATAATTCGCCCATTGGCTGAATCAGAGTGACATCCAGATCGAAAATGATGTCACTTCTAGTAAAGGTATCAGCAACTGCTAATGCTATCGCGTAATACGCATAATGGCATTAGATGTCTCTCTGAATTCTTTTTGTGTGGGATTTGAACATTCCTCCACAAGTTCAGCGGATGTGAAATTAAAAGGCCCCTGAGGGCGCCTGTGAAACGCCGACTTCTTGTACATTCTGCAGACAATTTATTTTTTTGCCAGTGTGCGCAGGAGTGCTTTAAATTTTCAACCTCGTCTTCACAGTTGGAAAGCTTGTCCGTAGATGCATTGCATGCCATAACATATGAAAGATGGCTTGTAGATTTGATAGCGGATAGCAGCTTATTTCTTCATAAACAGACTAAAAGCTCTCTTCAGTGAGTCTCCAAATTGTTGTGCGTTCTTGGTTCCATTACTGCGACAGCTAGTGGATGCGGTCATCTGCTCATTTAGCACAGGGGCATGTAGGTGGTCATGAAGAGGCCTCACTTACAAAAAAGCCGAGGAAGTGGTGTCATGCATTATAGAGTATGACATACTCCCTGTGCTGAAGAAGAGGCTTTTCTTCTGTGATTGGTTCATACTTGGGTGCCCTTATCCAACTAGCCCAGTACTGTATATGTGCTGTATCGTCCCTTGCATGTGATGACAGCTTCTTTGGTTTGTGTGAATGTATAGTGTGAGCTTGGCTTCATGTGCAATGATGACAGTGTTGCTTGAAGAACAAACAGCTGTGTTTCCCTTTATGTCTTTGTCATCGCTTACCTTTATGCTATCACGTTCAACACAATGCTCCTCTTGGAAGTTTGTCATTTATTGAATCAGTGCTAACATTGGCCACCAGAAGGTGACGAGGTAATGAGTACCAAATCCACACCAGTTTCTTAGGTCATGATTAAATGCATGCACAATGCACATGAGTCGCGTCAAGGCGGGATTCTTTTTTCTTTCACATTTGTGTTAGGGGAAGTTGTGATCTCGAGAATGGATCAGATTAAAATGATTAATTTTATTTGATGTAATTAATGAAATATTAAATGACGTATACACAGCCCACATTCCAGTGGCTAGCTGAAAATAGCATTGTTAGCTAGCAGACTTTTTTTTTTTTTCCAAGCAGCAGGTCTTTCGTCAAGTCAAGATCTTCTTTTAGCTGTCTCATATACTAATACATATCAATAAATATGTAGCACTCATGTTTCAGTAAGCTTAGAATTCATATTTACAGCTGCTGTCACAGCTTTGCTTAATCATGTAGGTTTTTTGCTATTCTACAAATCTAAAGGATCAGCACGCAATACATTTAAAAAAAGGAAGCTTCTGATGCGGGCAATCTTTCTTCAGATGTATCCTGGTAGAAGAAAAAATGTTGACGTTGAGACTGATTTTTTTCATGAGTTTTTTGGTCCAGTGTCTTTGCATAAATTGATACCGTCCACTAGGCATTACTGGCAAACGAAACTTAGAATGAATTCTAATATAATTTTAAATATCCTGTCAGAAGTGCAGCTCTCTCAGCATGGTCATTAATGGGATCAGTTGGGATTAACTCATAGACAGCACATGTTTGCAAGCTTTTGTGACCTTCGGCAGTGGACGCTGGTGTGCAATGTAGTCTGCCCTTGTTAGGTCGGCTTGGATGCCAGTACATCCGTGGCATCCTCCAGGCCATATACACTTGCATCAGGAACTGGCTGAAATAAATAGCAATGCAATTAATTATTCCTTGCTATATATTGTAATTAAAGTTTAATACTATGATAACAAAGCAACGTGCAGCAGAGCAATGTTTATTTGCAAAGCAAGCTTTCTCTAAGCCTCGACTCATGTTGTGTGACGGTATCTTTTCATTTTACTGCTGTCTCAACTGTTAGGACACAACACAATGTGCTCCTCTGTGCAGCTACATAAAAAAAAAAAGATGCATATGCAATTTGGGACTGTGGCTAAGGTTGCCACCATGGTCAGAGCTGTGACAGGCTTTCCGTGGCCACATCTGGCAGTCAGCAGGCTAGCTTATTCAGCAGGGTTCATAGCATACATTTAAGCACACAAGCTGGAAGGCTTACTTCTTTGTACACCTTGATTTCAGAGGTTGCCATACCAGTCCTTTCAAAGCCAAGTGTTGTGCTGCTTAAATGGATTGTGAAAAAAATTAACTAGGTATTTTAATCAGGCCTCATTTACAGGGTGTGTCCAAGTTTATCTGGACTTGCAAATGGCTGTGACATTCTGCGTAATTATGTTAACAAGCCTATAAGCCTGATTCACTATAGCTTTGGATCACGCTTTTATTGCACCTGCACATCTTCATTTAGTAGACATTGCTAAGGGAACTATGTACTATGTAATAAGGGAACCATGAATGTCACTTTCAAAATGTGAGGCTTATGTCCTATTCCCACAAGTGTACCAATATGGCACCTGCGACATCATTCATTGCAGCTATGCGTTGTTGTGTTGTTATCTTTGGGGAAAACAGGCATGTTCTGCTGCATTGGTTATCTAGTTTTCTACTATCATGGCTTTATGTAAAATGGTCAGCCCTAAAAGCATGGTGAAACGAAGGTCACCTTGAACTGTGTCATCATTGCATGCTGATAGCACTACTGATAAGCTGTTTTTGATATGAAGCAAATAAGAGTAGTCTGTGCTTTGTGATGGTGAATGTCTTGGCTGTTGGTGGGAGCAAGAGGAGGACAAAGTAGTTGGGAACATCAGATGTTCGGGCTTTCATGGTTGTTTAAGCAGTGTTGAATGCTGGCCACTAGTAATGTAGTTGTGTGGAACCGACTATCCAGTGATTGTATCAGTATCGTTCTTTTTCATTTTGGTGGACCACTTTTCTTTGCATTTTATTATGTCCAGAGCACAGGACAATAACTGCAACTTGATGGTTGCCGTGTTTTAGATCACTGCAGCCGCACAAGATATATACTTATTTCAAATACCACGACTGGCAACGACTTGATGGCAAGAACTAGCTTTTGTTTACGCTCTTCATTCGGTGCGTGTTGAGCTGTCTGTCCACATTAACGGCGTTCATCAAAAAATATCTGCACATACCAATTCTGAATTTTTTCTCTGCCTTGCCAAATGGAGCTTTTACACAAGATCCGCAAACGAAAAACATTTTTACTGACAGTGGAGCACAGCACCGTCCCATTGCAAGAATTTTTAGTCTGCGACGCAGGCATGGGTTACGGCGTTTTTTGTTGTTGTTGTGGAAAGCTTTTAAGGTGTCATTACACTTGTGCAGAAAGCATATGACACAATCCACAAATATACATTCGTGATCAATATGATATGCAGTCAGATGATAGACATCAGTCAGAGACTTTTTTTTCTTTGTAGTAACAAAGTTTATGTGTTGCACAGCACCTAAGAGGTATCACCCCCTTCAAGTAATGTTCAGATAAACTTGTATAATTTGTACACACCTCAGGGCTTACACTGTTTGGCAGACTTGGATCCAAGCACATCTTGCACACTGCAAGTTGTGTTCGTCATGGCTGAAATCAGTTTGGCCGGGACAGTGGAACAGATTTGGTGGCGCGACAGCATACTCACACCATGGTGCGATAGAAGGGAGAACCGTAGTCTGTATTGTGATTACAATGTGCATTTTTCAAAACTTTTCTCTTTTCACTTGTTCTTTTAGAGGCACTATGGATATGCTTATTGTGCTCCTGCATCGTTTTCTACTGGTAATGTTATGCTCGTTATAGTTCCTATGATTTTAGTCCTTGTTTCAACGTACTTAGGAGAGCCTCCGTAATGAGTGCTGACTTGTGAGAACACGTCCCAAGTAAATGGGCTTGTAATTCATACCGAGTACTCATAATTGACCTAAAGCCTTTCATTTCTTTTTTTACTAAAACTCAGAGAGGTGCACATTAATGAGCTTAATGCGGCTTCAGCAGTGAAGTGGTACACTAGAGATGAAGTCAGACAAAACTTGCTGTTGGGCGAGTTGATGTGGTCTGACTGGGTAGAGCAGCACAGCAACAAGAGACAAGAGCACAAAGGAGGCATCTAAGCGTTCTTACTTAAAAGCACTAAATATACTAACAAGGAGTGCTGACTTTTAATTTAAAAGTCTGCACTCCGTTTCGTGCGTTCCTTGTGCTTTGGAAGCTAGCATGCCATGTGTTACATGTTGGCACTCCGAAGGACAGAAGCAAGTTTGCAAGTTGTCTAGCCACACTATGTGTAGTGATGTGTTCTTGTCTTGTATACAACACAGACTTTGTGCACATCTGTGCAGTAATGCAAGTCAAGAGCACTTTGTGCTGTCGTGCTGTGCAGCTGCATTGTTCTGCCTAGTCTCTTAACAAAAACTGTGCTGATGTATCACCGAGATGTGGGCATTTTGCTTTGTGATGTTAATGTACTGTATTTTCAAGGCCGAGAGTTTGACGGCTACCAATCTGGTCTGGAATAGACATGAAGATGGAAACGCAGAAACACCGACCATCGAAAAGAAATAAATGCTTGACGGTTCGGATCCCATACGGGAGCCTTAATTGTGCACACTGAGGTAGTGATGCAAATGGGCACGTAATTTACGCTTCAATGACATAGGCAACGAATACCAGTGTGCAGAAGGCCGTCATCTCTGCAATAAAGCTCATGAGTTGCATTTTTCTGCAGTGATCGGTGTTTCTTGTTTTCATCTTCATGCTAAATTTTTGCTCACTATTGGCGAGTATGTTTGTATGTTCTCATTAGATTTGCACCTGTGCCATTTCAACTTGTAAGGCAGTAAGCTATTGATGGAGCGCATTAAGTTATGTATACCTGCAAAATGCAGCTATATGACCAAGGCTTAAATTGACTCATACAACACTCGGGATATAAAAAACAATCCTCTCGTATTGTAGCTGATGTCTTCTAGCATAATGTCGTCAGCCGCAACTGATTCTTGCACTTTAAGACAAAAGCTTTCATTTGTGGTTTATGAACACGAGGGCACCATTTCAAAGCATTGTGTAGCGCTTTAAGTTGAACGTAAAATAACACTTGTTGCGTAATGCTTTTTCCTTCACAGATTAGTGGAATCAAGACAGATTCAAATAATGCTGTTTGTTGAGATGATGGTATTAGAAGGAAGTGTTTTTATTAAAAGCTACACAGTTTCAGTTTGCCAACAGCAAATTTACCTGCAAGAATGACATGGGTTGCACCTCTAGTACATAGAGCACCAGCTATGCTGGTAACAGCTACTTTAATGCACTGCTTTATTCACCTCTCTTGACACTGAGTTTTTTGGGGGGAAAATGTGTTGGCAGAGATCATTTTTAGTGTATCTCAGGAAACTATTGTGTTCTAAGAGGTGTTGTGCTCAGTGTAGTCCAAAGTGAGACAAAATTTTTATTATTCTAATGCTCCTAAATTAAAAATGATGCTGCTTCTGAAGATTGGGGAGGGAAGATTATTGCACCGTGTGGCTTGTGTGCACCATTGCCTGTGCTTTTTGCTGTGCCAAAATACATGCTGTATTCATATATGCCGGTTGCCAGTGCCTAGTAAGGAGACTATATGCGCATTTTTGTGGCTGTAAGTTTGACTCTAGCATAGTTAGGCAGAGAAGTTCGATGCACCCTACAGTATTGGCTCTGTGTTTCACTGCTGTAGATTGCAGTGGAATCATCGCCACTATTGCAAGTGACCTGGGTCGCAAACAAAAGACCGGCTGAAATAGGTTGGTACTTGAATGGTTGCTTCTGTGTCAAAGCATTCATTGTGTTCTTACTGTACATGCGTTACTGACATGGTTTTATCATGGCACCATTTTCTTGTGTGGAAAGAATTGCACAGGTGCCAAAGCAAGCATTTCGCTGCATAGGTTTACATCATTTGTACATGTAGAGAATTCATGTTGGTTGTTGGTTGCTTTTAAAACATGTTAGTACACTGCAGTGACAACACATGGTCAGGAGAGTACACTAGTTGTAGGGAATCTTCTCTTAGCCTGTACATACAGTGCATTGCCATCATTTTATTTGAAGTCTTGCTCTGAGCATGACACAGTGGACAGGACTGGGCACCCAGTGAGCTTTGGCTCGGCATTGCTGTTTCCGCACAGGGACTGACTCTTGTATGAGTACATTATTTGCTCATTGTACATGCAACGCATCGTTTTGACTAAATTAGGAAGCAGTTAAGCTATCAAGCCATTTTTTAAACAAGTAGTCGTTACAGATGCTTAAAACTTCATGGAGTTTCTGAGACCGGTGGTGAAATGAGTGTCTGCTTGAAAGTGTGTGCAGGAACATCAATGCCTCTGTCTGTTTTTAGTTCTGGTAAACTTTGCATCGCTTTTTCTCGCTATGCCAATAAGATTGGCCTAGAAATAGTCTGGCTAAACAATGTTGATTTGTTGGAGTTGTTTTTGGTCAGTTTTTATATTTTTGTGGCACTGTGAGTGCATTTTTGCATGTTTAGTAATTACAGATTCCATTTGCACTCTTATTTATTGAGAACAATCAAGAGGTTATGCTTGTTACACTTTTCTTATTGAAGTGGCATAAGTTTATTATGTCTTTTTTTCTTTTCTTTTTACTCTGTGGCCCTACCTTGTGCATTTATTTCTTTTTGTCATATCACTTTATTTGTTGAGCCAACAGTATTTTATGTACTTATAACATCTCCATTTTCGAGTACTTTGCTGGATATTATTGCTTTGCATGTGCACTACTCTGATGAGCAGGTTGCCCCAATTGAATGCTTATTTGAATGTGAAAAAAGTCACAGGGCCTTATGCAGTGAAACCAACTGCTTGTTGCTGACAGCATATCCTTATCACAATGTTTTTAATGCTAATTTAATTCAGCAGTTTATGAAAATTAATTGGCCAACTATTTAATTGACTTAACAATTACGATGTCATGAGCACATTGTGGGGAACAGTGAAAAACACTTGAGTACAGAGTTTTGTAACGCTAAGAAACCAGAAGCGGGCAGAGTGGGTGAGGGAACAAATGCGGGTTAATGACGTCGTAGTCGAAATCAAGAGGAAGAAATGGGCTTGGGTAGGGCATGTGATGCGAAGGCAAGATCACCGCTGGTCCTGAAGGGCAACGGAGTGGATTCCAAGAGAAAGCAAGCGTGGCAGGGGGCGGCAGAAGGTTCGGTGGGCCGGATGAGATTAGGAAGTTTGCAGGGATAGGGTGGGCGCAGCTGGCAAAGGACAGGGTTAACTGGAGAGACATGGGAGAGGCCTCTGCCCTGCAGTGGTCGTAGTCAGGCTGATGATGGTGATGATGATGACAGATTTTTGGTGAAGTCAAGTTTCACGCAGTTATTTTTAGCCAGTAAAGAAATGCTGCACATAAGAAACATACTACATAACAAATACGGCATGAAAATTCATCCTTTTGCCATGGAAGCCAGAGTCTCAAGTGAATGAATTCAATGGTTTTCTGTATTTACTAAAAAGAAGAGCCAGATTGGACCTTTACTTTTTTTCCAGAAGAAGCACTTAATCATGACGATTTTCAGTGCTTCCTTATTCACATCGCAACCAATAAAAAGTTAACTAATATTTTCTATTGAATGATAGGTTAGGCACTTTCAGGTACGCATGACTAGGATGCTCTTTTACTTTCAGCAAACAGTCGGTTTTGTTCACGTAGAGCTTTCAGCTCGTTCTATGTTCATCTGAGCACTGAGTTGGGACAACCTGCATGTGCATGTCTTATCCTTTCCATTCTGTTCACTTTCCAATGCCATGTATACTTTCTCAGCTCAGGTTCCATTACTTTTGACCAGTCTTAATATTTACTCTAATCTAACAGAGCGTTCTTATATTATTTTGCTCAAAAACTACTTCTGCTGAAGTTTACACATTTTGCGGCACAAATTTCTCCTTCTTTTTTATGCATTTCAAATAGCGCACATTTTTGGTTCTTTGATGTGCTTGCATGTTTATTACATTCAAGCGGTGGTAAAAATTTTATATGGGTATTTTTCCATTGCCATTTTTCTAACGCTCATCCTTTCGTTTGTTATATAGGGGCAGTAGTAATGCCTGCCTGTCAGATGTTGCTTTTTATGTAGCACCGTGGACATTGAGGAGCATGGGATAGTTGCAGCATGACTATTGTGGCGATATCAGCAGCCCATCTACTCCAAAATGTTAGTAACAAATTGCTAGCGTATGTTGTACTTTGGTGTTGAAAGCTGTTGAAACAACTCCACTCACTGCAGTGCTACGTTTTTATGACAGCACAAAATAAATCCCTTGTGAGCAGTTGTTGCTAATTAAAGTTGCAGCCATTATTGGTATGTGACTTGCATTTCTGCTGCCACAGCAATTGCAAGTAGCCTATTTTAATTGGCACTGTGTTTTCTAGATCACTGTACTTTTTCTACATTCCATAAATGACAGAAAAAGAATGTTAAAATGAAGTAGTACTTGTAGTTGCTTGTAGTTGCTTGAGCACACAAGGCTTTACACTTGCACAACACGTCCTCATGATAATACATGCAGAGCAGTGCGTGCAAATCATTTCCAAATTCACTATTCCTTCTCATTCTAGTCCGCTTGTTTTACCAACGCAATGCTCTACGGCTATGCCTCGCCATCCACATGTTCCTGTGTTTTGCTCTTTGTGGGTCCTTCAGGCTTTTTGTGATTGCCGGAAAAGACTCATGGTCTTACTTGTGTTCATGTCTGTCACATATTTACCACTAGCGATTGTATAGTCGTTTATGAGTAGTAGGCACAAGGTGCTTTCTTATACTGAAGAAATGAAGAATAAAGTGTTATGATGGAACTGAATATGGTTCTTTAGCAGTGTCATCTCTCAATTCTCTGAAAACTTATGAACCCTAGAATGTTTTTCTTGGCTCACCCCCCACTACCCTCGACCCACCTCCTCTCACCCACACTCTCCAGGAAAGTCCTTTCGCGTGTGTGCAGCCTTGGTGTAGAGTAAAAGCACCTCAGTATAGTAAAAGCATCAAAGTAATCATAGAGGGTAGATCCAACAGCTTTCACAGAATTATAGCTAGATATTTGATCGTGCCGTGTTAACGCAATAGCGTTTGGAACTTGTGTCACAGAACATCGGGCGTCGCCGTCGTCAGTGTCGCTGACCGTGAGCGAAGGATCCACGAAAAATTAGCAGTGGCTTAACTTGGCTAACCCTGGAATTCAGCGAAAAGCAAGCAAGCTTGCTAAGCGTCTAAGGCTCGTCTATGGCAGCTCTGCTACACGCTCGCGACAGCCATTCTATATATACCCACACGACCAAGTAGCTATGACGTGGTATCACTTGGTCTTACGACACCTCGACCGGATGTCACAACGTGGCTTCACATCACCCCATTGGATGTTGTTAAGGTGAAAAGTCACCTAAAGGTCATGGGTCAAGGGTTTGACACCATAACTGTACCACATATGGTCATACATGGCTAACGTGGTTGGGCTGAAGGTCGTTCAAGGTCATTCTCCGGCCTACGCGACGACAGGTTTACATAGCGTAGTTCATGAAGCTTTTCGCTTCAAAAATCCCCAGACAAGCAACCTAGAAGGCGGGCGGACCACCTAGGTCACGCACCTTAGGTTGTCATCACAACCTGCCCACCGGATTTTGAGCAAACTGCCCACCAAAGCAGGTGGCAGTTAAATTTATGATTGGCAGCTCGGGAAGAGCAACCTGGGTCGCTTGACGGCCACCAATGGCAGCACCTGCTATGACAGCTTGGGCAGTGGTGCATCGCTCCCATGGATCTATGACTGCAAAGTAGAGGATGACAAAAGGTGCCTGTGCAATGTCAGTGCAGGTTAAAGATCCCCAGGTGGTCGAAATTACTCCAGAGCCCTCCACTACTGCACACCTTCTTTCACTCCCTCCTCTATTCCTTCCCATACCGCATTTGGGTTTCCGCCAAGATGAGACCTCATTTCCTTTCCTCAAAACCAGTTTTCAACGCTAAGGCCCTCCTGTGCTGTGGGAAAGATCCCCAGGTAATCGAAATTATTCTGGAGCCCTCCACTACTGCCCTCCACTACGGCACCTCTTTATTTTTTCACTCCCTCCTTTATCCCTTTCTTACGGCGCGGTTCAGGCGTCCGCCCATATATGAGACAGATACTGCGCCTTTTCCTTTCCCCAAAAAACCAATTATTATTCTGCATCACATCATGACCCGCCGCAGTGGGTCAGTGGTAAGGGCGCTCGGCTACTGATCCGGAGTACCCGGGTTCGAACTGGCGGCCGCGTTTCAATTCAGGCGAAACGCTAAGGCGACCGTGTGCCGAGGATGTCGGTGCACGTTCAAGATCCCCGAGGTGGTCGAAATAATTCCGGAGCCTTCCACTGCTGTATCTCTTCCCTTCTCTCAGTCCCTCTTTTATCCCTTCCCTTAGGGCGCGGTTCAATTGTGCGCCGAGATGTGAGACAGATGAGGCGACATTTCCTTTCCCCCAAAACCAATTTTCGATGCCATGTCTGTGTGATGCCCCGCCGCGGTGGCTCATTGGTTAGGGCGCTCGACTACCGATCCGGAGTTCCCGGGTTGGAACCCGAACGCGGCGGCTGCGTTTTTATGGAGGAAAAACGCTAAGGTGCCCGTGTGCTGTGCGATGTCAGTGCACGTTAAAGATCCCCAAATGGTCGAAATTATTCTGGAGCCCTCCACTACGGCACCTCTTCTTCCTTTCTTCTTTCACTCCCTCCTTTATCCCTTCCCTTACGGCGCGGTTCAGCTGTCCAACGATATATGAGACAGATATTGCGCCATTTCCTTTCCCCTAAAGACCAATTATTATTATTATTATTATTATTGCCATGTCTGCAAACCAAAATGGCGTTCTTGGCAAATGCGCCCATGTGCTGAGCGACGTCAGAGTGCGTTAAAGATCCACAGGTGATCGAAATTGTTCTGGAGCCCTCCACTACGGCACCTCTTCATTTCTTCTTTCACTGCCTTCTTTATCACTTGCCTTACGGCGCGGTTCAGGTGTCCACCGAGATGTGATAGATACTGCGCCATTTTCTTCCCTGCTTCAAGGCTTTCAATGGGCGTTGATTGCTGCCGTCAGCTCCTGTTGTATAAGCTGAAGTTAGTCAAGACGTCATTTTTGCGCATGAAATTATTTGAAAGCCGAGGGGGCAATAACTGGGCCCTGGCGGCCTCATGTGTGGACACGTTTCTAATAGCTTTCGTGCATGCCCGTAGTGCTGCTATTCTTTTTCGGTTACATGGCTGGCAAAGAAGCTAAATAAGCACATAAAAATTTCAGGATTTCACTTGCAAATTCAAATGAAATCCTGAAATTTTTATGTGCTTATTTAGCTTCTTTGCCAGCCATGTAACCGAAAAAAAAAGGATTTTACTTGCAAATTCAGGTCTTTACCCGCCGCGGTGGCTCGGTGGTTGGGGCGCTCGACTACTGATCCGGAGTTCCCGGGTTCGAACCCGACTGCGGCGGCTGCGTTTTTATGGAGGAAAAACGCTAAGGCGCCCGTGGGCTGTGCGATATGTCAGTGCACGTTAGAGATCCCCAGGTGGTCGAAATTATCCCGGAGCCCTCCACTACGGCACCTCCTTTTTCCTTTCTTCTTTCACTCCCTCCCTTCTCTTACGGCTCGGTTCAGGTGTCCAACGATATATGAGACAGATACTGCGCCATTTCCTTTCCCCCAGAACCAATAATTATTATTATTATTATTGCAAATTCAGGTTTTCGCTTGTTCCGCTCGTGCCGCTGCCATAGGCTACAAACGTCTGCTTATCGGCTCATTAGAAGAAGATGCTTCAAAAAGATTGCGCATGGAGAAGAAGAAGAAGATTGCGCTGTACACAACGTGCAGGCGACCGAACCACCCGATGTCCCTCGCCACCCCAATGAACCGCATGCTTCCCACCCCGCTGCGGTCGCGCAAGCGCTCGTCGGTCGACCCCGGGCCGACGGTGATGCGCTCGTCGGACATGGTGAGCCCGATGCCGCTGGGCGCTTCCAGCGCAGCGCTCCTCCGCGGCCGGCAGCTGACCGCCGGCGGCCGCCACTCGATGACGGCCTCGCTCGCCGGCGACATGGGCCTCATGTGGCGCGGCGGCGAGGAGGAGTCGACGGGCAACGCCGTCGAGATGTTCGTGGGCGACAACTGGTCCCTGCTGCTGGGGCTCGCCGTGTGGGTGTGCAGCTTCGTGCTGCTCGCGCTCGTCGTGTTCCTCGTGTACCCGGCCGTGCCGGACACGCAGTGCAGCCAGCCGGCCTGCCTGCGGCTTGACCGCGCCCTGGCCAGCTCCCTCAGCGCGCGCCGGCACCCCTGCGACGACTTCTTTGCCTACGTCTGCCCCGCAACCAGGGCGGACCGCAAGGCCAGGGTGCTGCTTCAGGTACATCGCAGAGGTTATTGAGGAGGGTAGTGTTGAGGGCGAAAAGAGGAGCGATGACGTCGCCGCCCACAAGCGTCACTCCTCCCGTTTAATGAGTAAGCATTACTTGCCTCGTGCGTGGCGCGTACAGTGTGTGTCCACAATTTGTTCGAATTCTAGATTTTAACATCTCTAGAAAAAAATAGTGGACGAAATTTCAGCTTCAAGTTTGCTCCTTGCCCCATTGTCGTCCTGAAGAGTGCCCTTCTTGGCAGGCATATTTCTTTAGCAATATATTGTTATTCTCTGGCTGCGGAATTCCAAGAGCCATAAAATGTTCATGAGCTGGTTCCAACAGAGAAACTTATCAGGTTCTTCAATTTTTTTTTATTCTGCGGTGATCTAAACTTGCGATTTAGCAAAATCGCAAAAGCGACGTTTCCCGCCTTTGTGATCTACGTACGATTTTTTTGCCACTACAACGTTTTTTGCAAAACCAACGGCCAATCCTCTGTGTCGACATATATTTAATTGTGTGTGTGCGCGTGTGCGTGCGCGCGCGCGCGCGCGCGCGTGTGTGTGTGTGTGTGTGTGTGTGTGTGTGTGTGTGTGTGTGTGTGTGTGTGTGTGTGTGTGTGTGTGTGTGTGTGTGTGTGTGTGTGTGTGTGTGTGTGTGTGTGTGTGTGTGTGTGTGTGTGTGTGTGTGCGCGCGCGCACGTGTTCTGACTGAGACATTCGGATGATATGCTGTGGATGACTGCAATATCTGGAAAACGATAATCAGTATCAATGGGGTACATTTGTTCGTATTAGCAGCTTAGACATTACACGCCTAGGCTGCATGCAGCTACCATTGTTACTTGCTGAACCACCACCAACTCCACAAGCAGATGCACAATACGCGCCCTTGTTTCTCTGGTGGATGCACGCGCCGCCTGCTGCCCGCTATTATTTTTTTTAGAACTTTGGTCTCCAGGAAGCACATGATAGAAGATAATAGCAATTGTGATGACATTAGGACTATATACGTCATTTCAGATGCACTGTCGCGGCGCGGATTCAGATTCCGAACAGCGCTCGCGATGCAACACGTTATCATGCGAGCATGCAACGCTGCATTTGCGAACAGGAGAGCGAATTCGACGCGGTCATGGAGCGGGCGCTTTCGGACGATTCCATGTTTCGCGGCCTGGGCAAGATGCGCGAAGACTGCCTGCGCTACCGTAGCACGGGCTCCGTCCGCTCCATGGACATCCTGCACGCGATGCACCGCCACATGGGACTCGCAGGGTGGCCCGTCTCTGCGCCTGCCCTGCCGCCCGAAGGCTTGTTCAACCTAATCGCCAAGGTGCGTTCGGGACACCCCAAAGAGATAGAGCAAGGATTTGTTTGCACCTTGCCTACTGAACACAAATCACCCTATATGGGAGTAAACGGTCCTGCAGAAGCATAATTTGCTCCATAAGCCCTGCGGGGTAGATTTGCACCCCGTAAAAACAGCAGGAAACACGCACGTTGTGAGGTTAGTTTGCTCACGTTGGCAACCATTGGAATTCCCTATATTTAGAGGTGAAAATCTACCCCGGGGTGCACGAACCATATTGTGAATCTGTTGATTAGGAGGTGCGCTCGAGGATCGTTTCTCCAATTTATTCGTGTATGGTGCGTACTCCTTATCTTACGTTCACTAAAGCAGGAGTTCGCTGCGGTGGCATTTCGATATTCGACAAGAGGGTGCGACGCAAATCGTTTTTTCTTAATTCTGGGAAGAACTCGGAATGTGATAACGCCGGATTTGCGAACGTTTCGTAAGATAAGAACGGTTCCTACCGTGTGCTCAGTTATAAGACCTCATAGGTCCTGCCATGACATGGGACCCTTCCGTTGGCCTCAGTTACCCACCTGTGACGGTGGGAAGGCTGTGGTGATGTCACAAGGTCACGTGACCTCTCTCCACCAGTCAGCGAATTCCGTGTCACCGGACATCAGCGGGTTTCCGGTGCGACAGCTCTAATGCTATCGCGTCAATAAGTGTTTCCTCCTCCTCCTCCGTGTGCGTGCCTTGTGCAGTTGGACTTCGAGTACCGCGTTGGGGCGTGGGCGCGCCTGTACGTAGAGAGCGACGGCACGCACGCTCTGCGCACGCTGGTCGACTCGCCGGCTCTGCTGCCGCACTGGTTCGAGGACGAGTCGGCACAGGAGCAGTACGCCACCCAGGCGCTCGCCATGTTCGGCGGAAGGGCCGACGCCGCCCGCGAGGTCGTCCGCTTGGAGCGCGCCATCCACGCCGTCAACGCCAAGTCGGAAGGAAGGTGCGACACGCGGTTCCCTGGCGTTGGTCGTGGGATCGCGTTCTGTTTGCTTGCGTTTGCGCCGACGACGCACTGGTCACTGGCCGCCATGTTGGTGTACCAGGAGCACGGCGGAAGCCTGTCTGCTCGGCTAAACCGCTGCAGCCTGCCCCGCGGAAGATGCGCATGGTCTACCATGATGGCACCCTTGACGTCACGCGCGAGCTATCTGTCATACTATACCTCCTTATACTATAACAAACAACACGCATAGGTGCGCAGACCGGGCTGTACGCTGCGACTGTTAGCGGATGGGACCCGTTGACACCAAAGAGAAACTTTTTTCGCAAGCGCTAAAAGAACACGGACAAAGAAGGAACAGACAGGACGACAACGCAAGACATACTAGTGCTCGTCTAGTGTAGTGCTAACTTCATCCCAATAAATGCAGCAGGGCTGTGGCTGCACGACTCATTTAAAATGTAAGAAGCAGTCCTCACTTTACTATCTGTTCAGTGCTTGTCGCTGATGCTGCTTGAAAGGTTTTGAGTAAAGCTTCGTTTGCATGCACCGGAACTTCCCGCGAAGCGGCGCCTCGTCATCACCTCCCTCCCAGTTCTCATAGTGCTCCGGGAGACGTGATGGGCATTCATTTCCATACGTTTTTTGAACCTTTCAAGCTAGGCTGCAGTGAGGCAGCTCTGCACATTAGCTGACAGCGGCTTGCAGGGATTTGTTCAACGGTTCTTTGGAGCCCGGGGGCATTGTTAGGCTCTCTGTAGGACAGAAATGAGCATGTGTAGTATGTGTCAGCTTCCATTGCCACCTAATGGCGGTATAGAGAGTCAATTTTCAAAGCAGAGAACACGCGCTCAGTTCTTGTTTTATGTCGCTGCACATGTGTGTTGCACATGTTGATGTGGTCTCTCGCGGTGACACCATGCAGCGTAACAACCGCTCTCTTCGCATGGTCATTATCTTGTCACTAGTACCAGAGTCCCTCCCAATACCAATTCTGACTACGTCGGCAAGAAGCCAGAGCAGAAAGTTGTATAGGCCTTTCCACGACCCTTGGAACACCTGCTTGCCGGAGTGTAGGTAAGAGCGTGCGGGAGCCTCGTGGCTCAACTCCTTCCAGTTGCACGAGCAGGTGTTGGCAGCTGCTCCCGCAGTCCA
Organism: Amblyomma americanum; assembly: GCA_030143305.2. Taxonomy (NCBI): domain Eukaryota; kingdom Metazoa; phylum Arthropoda; class Arachnida; order Ixodida; family Ixodidae; genus Amblyomma; species Amblyomma americanum. The sequence continues at coordinate 30,658 of JARKHS020014406.1, forward strand.
ATGTTGAATGCAAAGTTACTCAGTGGGCTCAGTGGTTATGGCGCTCGGTTGCTGACACGAAAGACGTGGGTTCGATCCCGGCCGCGGCGGTCGAATTTCGATGGAGACGAAATTCTAGTGGCCCGTGTACTGTGCGATGTCAGTGCACATAAAGAACCCCAATAATAATAATTGTTTTTTTTTTGGGGGGGGGGGGGGGAGGAAATCGTTGGACACCTGAACCGCGCCGTAAGGGAAGGGATAAAGGAGGGAGTGAAAGAAGAAAGGGAGAAAGAGGTGCCGTAGTGGAGGGCTCCGGCATAATTTCGACCACCTGGGGATCTTCAACGTGCACTAACATCGCACAGCACACGGGCGCCTTAGCGTTTTGCCTCCATAAAAATGCAGCCGCCGTGGTCGGGTTCGAACACGGGAACTCCGGTGGTCGAGTATTCCGGAGCCCTCCTCTACGGCATCCCTCATAGTCTGAGTCGCTTTGGGACGTTAAATCCCCATAAACCAAACCAAACCAAAGTCACTAATGTTCACTATGGCGGCGCGGCCTTCGACGGTGATGTTAGGTTCCGACCGATGACACTGGAGGCCGCAGCGGCGTCCCTGAACGGAGTGCTGAAGGCCTCGCAGTGGACTGACACCATGTCCAGGTACCTCGGGACGTCCAGGGCGCGCGTGTCATTCAAGGATGTGATCTTCAAGGTTCTCGGGGTACTGCTGGCGACGCCCCCACTCGGCTTCCTTTACCTCGGCTACCGGGCTCTGGCCATGTTTGGCTTTGACGCGCACGACCCGCACTGGGCCGCGCACGCCGACGCGCCCGCCGTCTGGCTGCCGCCCGACCAGAGGATCGGCCACTGCCACCAGCTCTTGTGGTACTTGCCTGCCTGCACATTCCATGCGACTTGTCCACTTCCCTGTGCTCTGCCCCGTTGAGACCGTCGACATGTGTGGAAAGCTAAACTAATGGGGGGCCGAATTCGAAAAACTATTTGCGCGTAAAACTGTAAGCCTTCCTGCCGTATATACCCCTAATTTGCTGTGATGTGCATGTTAAGTATCAAGAGTCTTTAATTTTAGCAAACGGTGAAAAAAATCGCGTATGAAGAAACTACAGGGCCCATATAGTTTTCTGTAGCGTCCTATGGCTTTTTTTTTTGTCGTCTCTGTGTGTTTTAGTGCACTCCTAGCTGCATTCTCGGCGATAGCCGTGGGATAAGTGAAACCTCCTGGCGGGCACGCGACTCAATTTTGAGTGGCTGTAAAAACAGCTGTCAAGAGATTCGGCAATGGCCCTGAAGGTTGGGGATGGGATTACGGTATGCCCTGACATGGTCCAGCACACGAAATTTGACCGTGAAGTGACCTTGGCCGGATATGACAAATATTGAATGGTGGGTTCCTGAGAGGTAGGTAGTATGGCACGTCCCCAATGTGAACCCTGCCTAAATGTGACATGGATCACCCGACACCCACACTTTGACCTTGAAGTGACATTTGTCGAAATCGACAAAAATTAAATGGTGGGCTCCATGACAGGTAGTATGGCACATCCCCAACGTGGCCCATGCTATGACAGACCACCGGAAATTTAACCTTGTAGTGACCTCGGCCGAAATCGACGAAAATAGAATGGTAGGTTCCTGAGAGTAATTATGGCACGTTCCCTTCGTGACCAGTACCCAATATGGCATGTACCACCCGCAATTTGACCTTGAAGTGAAGGAAGGGTAAGGATGGCCACACATGGTATGGCACGTGAGGCATGTACGAAATATGCTTAGGACACCCGAAATTTGCCCTTGGAATGACCTTGGCCAAATTTGAATGCAGCTGAATCTGGGTGTGTTCCAGTGTAAGAGAGGCTTGACAGTCTCAAAATGGAATTGGCCCACCTACAAAAATGGGGCTGGCCCACCCCTGAAATTTCAGTGAAAATTTGAAAAATGAGTTTACCCACGTTTGGAACCGATCTGGGACTCCCCAGAACGCATTTGGCCCACGCCCAAAATATGGGTGGCCCACCGTCTTTTCGCAGAATATTTCGTGCTTGGCAATGCTAAATGGCCAGCCATTTTTCCCGAATTAGAATACGCACCAATTATCCAAACTTGTTACCTTACTGAGGAGTAATGAAATTTTAAAACGCTAGTTTAATAGGCGCTCTAATGCGCAATACACAAAGATCGTCCGTTCACGTCTCCTCGCTTCTAGCTGATCTTGCTGTTTACTGCATTTGTCTTTTTTGAGAAGCTCCCTAAAGTAGCTGCATTGAGCCGGGAACTGGTGGCGATCGCTTACTTCCTGCGTCGTCCTGTATGGCTAAACTTGTGAACGCGCCCTTTTCTCTGTTTCTTTTTAATGCAGAAGCATTACTAGTCAGATTACGCGAAAAGCCGGCAGCGTGTGTTTGTGTACTCGTAGATAGTACACAAAATTTCAGCGATGGCAAGAAAACTAGGGTGACGTCATCAAGCGCCCGTATGACGCACACAACCAGCCGAGCACCGCCACTTCAGACAGTCCTATGCATGTAGTTCGACTATATATAATCACCGCTGGCCGACGTCCATGTGTCGCCAGTTCTTCCAACATATGTACCAAAACTGATGCGATTAACTGTTGTCGTACAGCGTTTCGGGTCGTGTCCTAACATTTCTCGTTGCATACAGCTTACATGTACTAGTCAAGTTGGAGGCTAGCTTGCGACGGGGATTCGAACCGAAGACATATGCACCATCAGTTGTATGCATTCCCAGGCTCTTGTACCAAAACCGTGACGCACCCGTTCGTCGTACAGCGTTCCGGGTGGTGTCATATTTAAAAAATAAACGAAAAAAGACTCATCGCCTGAAACAAACTCAGTTCGCAAACCGCAACCAAACGTCTGCGTCTTGCGTCCGCGACATGCTTTCGCATTCCCACACGTAAGCAGCCTCACGTGTATCTGCCGACTTTTTTCCCCGATAACTATATATATGCGCCAACTGGCCGCAACAAGCTAGGCTTCTTGAATGCTTACTGATGGCATGCCACTTCGCAGGTCCGCCAACCCTACCGCTCTCAACGCCGCTTTGGTGATGAGAAAGCAAGCGAAGGCCACGTTCGCAAAGTCAGACACCTTGGATGCGAGGGCCGTCGTGAACCTGATCAAGGACGAATTGCAGACGCGATTGATCGATCACATGGGACTGGACGAGGCAACTTTCACCGAAGCCCGCAAAAAACTCGAGGCACTCAACGTCACTCTGCCTGGTACTGTCTTAAAGCCTTGCAAAATGCTTCTGATGCTCATTTTAACGCGATAGCGTTAAAAGTCCCGTTCGGCAGCAAACCCGGCGTCGGCGTGACTGGAAAATTCTGATTGGTCGGGAGGGTAGTGACGTAGAAAAGCAGTTTCGGTGAAAAGAACAAAGGTGGTCAAGCGGAATCGGACCGCTTTCACTGAGGAACGTTCGATCAGTGGGATAAATTGAGGCCTTATATGAGCACCTCACACCGCACAGTAGGAAAATTACATTACAGGAATACTTAGTTAATTAGGATCACTAATTATCGTCACCAGTTAATATGGACGATCATATGTAATAAAGCAAGCCTGTCGATGTCTGCGAGAAAGTGCGCCAGGGGACCTCCAAGCGACCGTATGGTCACCGTGGGTACACAACGCCATCGCGTCATATACGCTTAATGTGCGCTTAAGTGTCCCCCAAGTTTTCCTACGATAACAGAGCTGGAATGGCACTGTCATGTGAGAAATCCTTAGGCAACTTAAACTGCAGCAGATATTTTGCCTCAGTCGAGGCTTAAGTTGGTATACACAGTCTTCCCAGTTGCTTTCAAACTCTGAAAAAGCTCGTGGAGGTTTACAAGGCGTCCGTCAGGGCTACCCAAGTTCCAAACACAGACGAAAAATAGTCTTTATAGTGCACTGTGCTCATTCGTTAATAGGTGGGTGAACAATTAGTCGAAAAATAATGTAACATTCTGGTGGAATCAGTTCTTCGCGCTTTACGGATACAATCACCACAGCTCTTAAAATTCGTGGAGGGCAGTAGTGCCATGCTCGAGCCATCGCCCAGTGCGGAAAAAAAAAGTTCACAGTTGAAGCCATTTCACGAAACCACCAAGTGAGAGTGAGGGAAGAAAAAAGATGAGACAAAGGCAGGGTGGTTCCGATCCTCAATGGGTGCTCGCGAGAGGCGTCCGGTGGGAGCCCAGTTATTTGCAGCTATTTGTGCGTCAAATATATGCGCAGGAACAGAGCGATGGCTGTGACGGGCGTGTCCGAATCATGCTTATTATCCGAAGCAGTGAGCCCACTTCGTGGATCGAAAAAAACAGCTACCCGTGGACATACGCGAATATCTCTGCATGACTAATGTGTAGTGCAATCTATAGGCGGAAACCCCGCCACGTTAGATCACATAACCTGGGACTGTCCGGAGGATTTACCTTCGGTAGACCTATAGTGACATCTCCCTGTCTGAAAGAATGGGAAACAGTTCTCGCCAGCTCGGACCCCGCCATCCAGATCCGGGCGACAACTAGGGCGCAAGAGGATGTCGCCAGAAGGAAATTTCCGACCACCTGGAGCAGCTAGAATGACGCAATAACCCCACCCCCAAAGCTGACAATAGTGTCTTCACTCGCTCAGTCACTGCCGAAAGAAAAAAAAAGATTGTTTTGCTGCCCATCATACATTCGCGTACAAATTTACGCTTGTCAAGGCCGTCTTAGCAACTGCAGCTGGCAAAGGCTGAGAGGGTATATCTGAGCACAGCGCACTGCCTGTTGCCCTAGTCTGACTTAGGCATATCCCTGATCGTGCAGGTATAGTAGCAGTGCGTGAATTTGTGAGTTGGTAAGGCGTACTATACGCCCTGAAATCTTCACTTCCTATAGTCAGCGCTAGTGTCGCTGTCCTTCACGCACCGCTTCTTTCCACGATGAGTGAAGAGTGCATGTGTAACCACAAGGCCGGCGCCAAAGCAACCTGGAGGAGGCATCTGACATCATCTCCCCTTGACATCGCGAATTAATATGCCAGGTTATCATCACACACTTTGACCACCTGTGGATCTTTAACGTGCACTGACATCGCACAGCACACGGGCGCTTTAGCGTTTTGGCCTCCATAAAAACGCAGCCGCCCCGGATCAGAAATTGTTCCGGAGCCCTCCACTACGGCACCTCTTCTTTCACTCCCTCCTTTATCCCTTCCCTTACGCTGTGGTTCAGGTGTCCAACGATATATGAGACAGATACTGCGCCATTTCCTTTCCCCAAAAACCAATTATTATTATTATTATTATTATTATTATTATTATTATTATTATTATTATTATTATTATTATTATTATTATTATTATTATTATTATTATTATTCACACACATTGACCTATTTGAGCACTGAGCAGTTGTGCGTGAGTGAGTGAGTGAGCATATGAAACCTCGCCTGCAGGTGACTACGCGTCCACGCGGCCGCTGACGCCGATGCTCAGCAACTCGTCCTCGTGGGTGCCGCGCCGAGCGACGCCGTTCCTGCTGAACGTGCTGTCGCTGCGCGCTCTCTCCGCGCCTTTCCTCTTGGGGGCGCTGACGCGGCCTGTGCCCGCGGGAGAGAAGGACGCCATGCTGCACCTGGTCCAGCAGCGGCTGACCGAGCCGCTCGTCAAGCTGCAGCGCAACGCCGTGGGCGTGCCGCTGGGGGCGCTGACGCCGCTGCTCTTCCACGAGGACTTCCCGGCCGCCGTGCGCTTCGCGGGGCTCGGCCGAGCCTTCGTCGACGCGGCGCTCAGGTTGGGCACGTTTCGCTGAGCGGGCTTGCCTGCTCACCGAGGTTTTCACAGCGAACATATAGCCCTGCATTCCACCGTGGAACGTCAGCCGCAAGACCTTAGATACCTTTTTTTATTGCTCAAATGTGTCCTTCGGCATAAGTGAGTTAGATGTATATGTAGACCCGTGTACGTTATAAATGCAAAAAAAAGGCCCAGTGTTGGGGCCCGTGTGCCAATATTCTTGTCCAGTGGCCCGCTAGGGTGGTAACCCTGGCTGCCGAGGTGTAAAGTCTGGGGCAAGTTGTCAAGAAATGATCTACCGTCGCGACGGTCTTTTCTACACCGACATCACCAGGCCAATCTTTGTGCACCACTGACACCTGGTCTTATCCAGAGCGGTCTGAAGGCCTGTTTCTTGGAGGCTAAGGTCCGTGCGTACTGACCAGACCGTTACATCATCTGCATACATCAAATAAAATATATCCGTAATGGTCGCCAGTTGCCGTGCTAAAGGAAGAAGCGTCATGTTAAGCTATATTGGGGCCAGAACGAACCCTTGAGGTACACCCATTTTTACGAGGAAGTGGCCAACACGTTCTTTGCCGATACTTATGGCGATAGAACGATCTTTCAAGAACAAACACCGAAAGATGCGTACTCGGGGTGGGAGATGAAGCCAACGTAGAATGGCCAGTACCGCTGAGTCACTGAACTTGCCATATGCATTGTGAACGTCCATTGTTAGACGCGTGAAGACTTTGTAGAATTTGCCTCCTAGTAGCGCCATACTTGAAAGGTGGTGCAACACGTCCTCAGATGCCCAAGTGAGGGCGAAAGCCAATCTCACCATTGTGGTACCAGCGGTACTGTTGCAACTACCATGAGAGCCGCATAGCTAGCATCCGTTCTAGTGGCTTAGAGACTGTGGACTTAAGTGCTATCGAGCGAACTTGCTATAGGATGCTTTCTGGGCTTAGGGATGGGCACTACCTCAACACGTTTCCACGAGACTGGGGATATCTCCAGAGGTGCAAATTGTGTTCAAGGCCCCGAGTAGCCATTCCAACACCGGGCCTTCGATATTCTTGAAAACCTCATATGCAAGTCTATCCGACCCGCCGCGGGGGCTCAGTGGTTAGGGCGCTCGGCTACCGATCCGGAGTTCCCGGGTTCGAATCCGACCGCGTCGGCTGGGTTTTTATGGAGGCAAAACGCTAAGGCGCCGGTGTGCTGTGCGATGTCAGTGCACCTTAAAAATCCCCAGGAGGCCGAAATTATTCCGGAGCCCTCCACTACGGCACCTCTTCCTTTCTTCTTTCACTCCCTCCTTTATCCCTTCCCTTGCGGCGCGGTTCAGGTGTCCAACAATATATGAGACAGATACTGCGCCATTTCCTTTTCCCAAAAACCAATTGTTATTATTATTATTATTAAGTCCATCCGGCCCAGGAGCTTTGCGCAGTTTCGTTTGATCGATGGCTACAAGAAATTCAGCCATTGTGAGCAACTTCTGCATACAGTCAAGGTCTTCTTCGCTTGTAAGCAAGCCGACTTATGAAGGAACGGCATTCGGGATAGTGAACGGCGCCGGAGTCTGGTCGAAAGCTGGAAATAAAGTCCTGACGACGTCTGAAGCAACTGACTTGGCGTCTGTCCCGAAGCAAGACATGCGTTGACTGCAGGGTCTCGTGAACATTTGCCGATTTCCAGCAAACGAAAGGTGCGCCAAATCGATGCAGTCGTAGACTAGCCCAGCTTGCCATATATACTGCAGTCGCAGACGATGAGCCAAGAGACGCGCACAAGTCCTGCCATCGTGTCGACAGGTGGCTAGATCAGATCTCGGTAAGTTCTCATCAGCAGGTCGTGCTTTCTCTGACAGCTGACGATGTAGATTCCAAGCGCCAAATGCAGGGATAAAAATCTAAATCAAAGCAGCTTCCGCTGATTAATGCGCTAAGCCGGTGATGTTAGCTCTGCAAATTTTTTAACGTTTATTTATTTTGTTTTATTTATTTAGTCCTCGAATGCCCCTTGGACAGGGGTTTTACATGAGGGGTGGGCGGCTTAACAGACGATTTCAAGGGTGGATGGCCTCACAAAAAAAAATTTGCAATGGCTGTCCTGAAATTTGTCGCACTGGAGTGGTGAACCGCTTCTTCAGGCAGATCATTCCAGTCTTTCGCTGTTTGTGGAAAAAACGAGTGAAGGTGCGATGATGTGCGCGCGTGCGGCTGGTATGTCAGACTTGGAATGACTGGTCCGGGATGAATGGCGGTGAGCGGGAGACATAACGACTGTTATCAATTGGACAATGATAGAACCTATGGTAGAGAACGAGCCTGGCTATTTTACGTCGAGTTTCTAGATTGCGGAGATTTTTGCTAGCGTATTTGTCCACAGGCTTCAAACAGATTTTTTCTTTAATGTCCGCACTTTAAACCTCCGTATAAAATAGAAAGAATGCACCAATTAACGGTGCAGAGAGCTCGTCCCTTTCCGCCTCCCGTCTAGCGACGAGCCGATGCACATTACAGAAGCGGGGAAGCGTTTCTTGCCACATCTTTCATACTCGAGACATTTAACAGAGAGAAGGAACAAACTGCGGACTCGCACAAAGCATTCCGCGTGCCGCTTGCAGCAGGCCTATACTTTATATGTGAGAGAGCCCCGCCTTACACTGGTGGGACAGTTCGCGAGCACTGAATGATGCTCGTGGCGATGCAGAGTGGTGGGTCCCGAGGGCGAGTTCTACGACCAAAAGGGCCAGCGCGTCCGCTCCAGCTGGTGGACCGAGAAGAGCCACGAGTCGTTCCGCAACGCCACCCGCTGCCTCGGCCTGCCGGGCTCCGAGGAACTGTGGCGCGCCGCGCTGTCGGTGCGTCTCTCGTGGGACGTGTTCCGCGCTCGCCGGGTGGACGACCGGGTCGGAGGCCTGAAGACCGGCCTGCCTTCCGAGGGCGACGCCGACAGGCTCTTCTTCGTCGCTTACTGCTTCTTCCTCTGCGCCAGGGAGGAGCGGCCCGAAAGGCACGTGCACGGCGCCACCGTTCCCCGCGACCTGTTCGCCCCACTTTAAGCCTAAACTGGGTAAATGGCGCCAGCGTTTCGACGGAGGCGAAACTCAAAGGCGCCCGTGTGCTGTGCGGTGTCAGTGCACGTTAAAGATTGCCAGGTGGTCGAAATTATTCCGGAGCCCTCAGCTACGGCACCTCTCTATTCCTTTCTTCTTTCTCTCCCTCCTTTATCCCTTCCTTTACGGCGCGGTTCAGGTGTCCAACGATATATGAGACAGATACTGCGCCATTTCCTTTCCCCAAAAACAAATTTAAACTAAAAGAACGGCTTAGCCCTCAGGTGGAGCAGTTCGTCCGACGCAGTATAATGGTTTCTCTTTGAGGGATCAAGTTTGTGTCAACGCATTCCGTCTCCAGATGAGTTTTCCTCCTTTTGGCTTAAAGTGTAGCAGATTTTAGTTAGCCTTTTTTGGCTTTAAGTGCAGGCGGTGTTATATAATATCCCTGTCACGCAGTCATTTCGAAGGCGGCTTCGATGGCCGTCGAGTCAAAAGTCCATCGGGTGAACGGGGCAGCGCGGAGTTCTATCCAAATCTGGAGGGCCTTCGAGCGACGGCTGCGGGCTCTCTCAGACGCGGAGCGCTTGCAGCCACGCGCTGGGGAATAGAAGTGAGGGCAGTATCCTCTCTAAAAAAATATAGTACTCAGGCCGCTGATGATGACGATTATGAAAATAGTGATGGCGGAGGCTCTAAAATTTATTCGCTGAAAAGGCATCCGAATTACAACGTAGACTGCAAAACCGGCAACCTAAATGCTGTCGCATTTCCTTCGTTAAGGAAGCCCGTAATGTTTTTTTTTTCGGTATTGCAAGTTTTCTTGACGTGCCCAAACTGTGCGATATAAGCTTGGGTGTTCCCCGCAGAATGGGCATGCGTTCTGTATCGTGCTCCGGAATAATTTCGACCACCTGGGGATCTTTAACGTGCACTGACATCGCACAGCACACGGGCGCCTTTTGCGTTTCGCCTCCATAGAAACGTGGTAGCCGCGGCCGGGTTCTAACCCGGGTCGCGGCAATAGCTCAACTGATGTAAACGAATAAGAAGGAAACTCTAGTTGAGGCGTAATGAAAGACCAGTGTACGAAGACTGTCCGCTAGCTCTTAGTCTTGGTGCAGTTCAAATGCCAATTCTACATACGTTTGACTGTACAGTGTGAATAACGCGCTACACACTAACAAAAACGACAACTGGAACGGGGGACACAGGACCAGCGCGCACTAACAACTGAGACTTATTCTGGTACGAGGGTACGTAAATACATCTGATGCACATGCTCGAAACAATCAATTCATTGCCAACGGCTCTGTCGCACGCTCCTTCGTTTCTTGATTAGATGTAACTCCTCACTTGACAACAACACCGAGGGTGTGCTTACGCACTCGTCTTCACCGGCCTCCTATATCTCAAAGGCTTCTTTTATTTCTCTTTCTTTCTTGTCCAGTTGTCGTTTTTGTTAGTGTGTAGCGCGTTATTCACACCAAATGTACAACCAACTAGCCCATATTGGTGCCTTGCTTGACTATAGAATTAGCTCGTTTGATGGGGGGAAGCTGTGGCTAGACTGGCACAGAAGTACTTGCTCTATTATAAATATTCACGTTAAATCGAGGCGCACCTTCCTGCAATGAACGGGGTTATATACCGTTTCACATATAAATAAACGCTGCGGTTTCACTGCCCCTTCTTCATTCCGCTTTAACTGCAGACGGTTCCATACTTTCACAGAGAATCTCTTCTGCTGACGCGGAAACACGACGAGGCACATCAGAACTTGCCACGAGGCAGTTGTGTGAAAGCGAAATGCTGCGAGACTGCGGGAAGAGTTGGCCCGCAGTAGCACCTGTCGCCCAAACGGCCTTAAATCGGGCGTGTCGTCGCCAGGAAGCTACGCACGCAAGCCGGTTGCCCATGCGATGAAATGCGCCGCAGCTCGTGTAATTTGCGACTGGCTGCTCCGGCGTTCCGTAGGAATTCCGTCTGGGCGGATGTTGTTTGTACAGAACTTCCGCCTCCTAGCTATCGCATCGCACAGATGCAAGCGCTGTCACGTGCTTTTGTACTGCGGCAAGTTGGGGGAGATGTGGCAAGTTGCATGGGCGGGTGCCTACATTGTTCAGTGTTTTCCGCCAAAGCGTGTGTTTTGACGCGTGCGTGGTTACAAGCCGAGTAGAGAGCCGGTCTCCTTTTAACCCTCAGCCCCACCCCCAAACGTGCTGCGTATTTCCGCAGTCGTAGCACGGCGCGCGGGTAGGCCTAATGATGGTCGAACGTCGGAGCGATTTTCGAAATGCAGCTCCGCTTACATTACCTTGTTCGCGGAGCGCCAAAGCGTCGTTATACGAATAAGCATGTGGCAAGTGGCTGCGGAGCCTGCCCACTGCCGCGCTTTATCATGAGGGTCAGGATCGGTGATGTGGTCTACCCCTGCAGTAGCTCGCGGAGCTGCCGGAGCAAGAAAGTTTCCCAGCAACAGAAACACCACGGCCTCGCGTTGGTACATTAAGCTATATATGGGCCAACTCCTCATTCCCGAATGGCTTTCTGCGGCAGTTCAGTACCACCTCTAGTATACCCCGGGAGCTCTGAATACACTGACTGTATGCGTGTGTCATTCAACAGTGTGTTTTATCGAGCGCGTATTATACAGCCATAAGTTCCATCCCGTCCAGCCATGCTTCAGTGTGTATTCTAGCAGTTTCGTGCTGTGCATGATACAACTTATTTTTTCTGTGAAAAAAAAAAACGAGAAGCCCGACAATATCAGTGCTGCAACGCTGCGATTAGGGAAAAATCCGCAGGACGGTTACGGCCGGTTAACGCGAGATTCAGCGATAGCTGTTTCGGCGTTTAGTTTTGGGGACATATTCCTGGCTCACTGGTGTAGTGGTCACAGTGATGCACCCCTGCACTGGCAGGAGGTTGTTGCAAACAGAGCCACCCGGAGGCTTATGCGACCCAGGTTGACCGGTTACGCCGACGCCGACGGACGACTAGGCCGGCGGGCGACTACGACGCGCAAGCCAGAGACGGGCGCCTAACAGCTATCGCTGTAAAAAAAAACGAGAAATTTGTCCAGTTATAGTTGAGCTCCATCAGCTCCCTGCCAGCAGTCTTCCCATAATGTACGAGGGTCAGTCAAAAAGTAACTTTATTAATTAATTGGTTTTTGGGGGGAAAGGAAATGGCGCAGTATCTGTCTCATATATCGTTGGACACCTGAACCGCGCCGTAAGGGAAGGGATAAAGGAGGGAGTGAAAAAAGAAAGGAATAATAATAATTAATAATTGGTTTTTTGGGGGGAAAGGAAATGGCGCAGTATCTGTCTCATATATCTTTGGACACCTGAACCGCGCCGTAAGGGAAGGGATAAAGGAGGGAGTGAAAGAAGAAAGGAAGAATAGGTGCCGTAGTGGAGGGCTCCGGAATAATTTCGACCACCTGGGGATCTTTAACGTGCACTGACATCGCACAGCACACGGGCGCCTTAGCGTTTTGCCTCCATAAAAACGCAGCGGCCGCGGTCGGGTTCGAACCCGGGAACTCCGGATCAGTAGTCGGGCGCCCTAACCACTGAGCCACCGCGGTGGGTAAAAAAGTAACCGTAAAATATCGATTCAAAAATCTCAATCAGCGCTCTCAATCAGCGTGCAGCGCTCTACTCAATAAATGTTACTACTTACCTCCAGATGGTGTAGTGTATCGCGGTTCAGTAGCATGACGGAAAGGATGACTTCAGTAGAGCACATTAAAGACTGTCGCCTCCTAGCAAGCGTGCATCATGACGGAGATATATGCGGAAATTTTTTTTTGAAAAGTGAAGCTGGAAAAAAAAACAGCTGTTATTCATCGAAGAATGAAGAAAAAGCATGGGGCCACCTTTCTGGCACTTCAGAAGATTTTATCAGCGGCATAAAAAATTCACAGGATCCTCTAATTACATTGTATGTTTGGCTATGTGACAGCATAAGGAGCTGTTGGTGCCTTTACACCGAGTTTCTTGTCATTCTTTCATGGCTATGTTTGCGGACCCTTACACGTCTGTCTGCATGCACACAACCAGACGTCTCTTCGGGTCATATATATATATATATATATATATATATATATATATATATATATATATATATATATATATATATATATATATATATATATATATATATATATATATATATATATATATATACATACACGTCTGTCTGCATGCACACAACCAGACGTCTCTTCGGGTCATATATATATATATATATATATATATATATATATATATATATATATATATATATATATATATATATATATATATATATATATATATATATGACCCGAAGAGACGTTGTAAGAACAATTCTTTCATGGACTATGTTTGCGGACCCTTACACGTCTGTCTGCATGCACAACCAGACGTCTCTTCGGGTCATATATATATATATATATATATATATATATATATATGACCCGAAGAGACGTCTGGTTGTGCATGCAGACAGACGTGTAAGGGTCCGCAAACATAGTCCATGAAAGAATTGTTCTTCCTATATATATATATAAGAAAAAAATTGTTCTTCCTATATATATAGGAAGAACAATTTTTTTTTTAACAAAGGAAGAGAGAGAATCGGTGACAATCTAAGAAGGCGTCTCCTAACCTGAATACAGGTGTTCCCAAGGGGTCGAAAATATTTTTAATAACAAAAGAATAAAAAGATTAAGATAATAAAAATATAAAAAGGGGGAGATTCTTTCCCACCACCTCAGGGCTGCCTTGGAAAGGGCCTGGAGGTGTCGCTCCTCGTAGCATTTTGGTGACAAGCGTGAAGGGCTCGACCCCTGTACAAGGAGGAAGCTACATTCCAGAGAAACTGGTGGTGGGGGGGGGGGGGAGTAAAGAGGAATGCAAACAAGGCCTCTAATAAAGGAAAAAATACGAAAAAAGAAAAAAAGAAAGTAGTGAAAAAAGGAAAGAAGAGCCATTGTACAAGGCTTGGTAGTATGCATTCAGAGAAGGGTGGTGGCAGCAGGAGAGAATACAAAATAGGACATAAAAAGGGGGGGGGGGGGGATTCTCTTCCACCACATCAGGGCTGCTTTGGAAAGGGGTGAAGGGCGCATTTTGGTGACAAGCGTGAAGGGCTTGACCCCTGCACATGCAGAAGGCAACATTCCAGAGGAACTGGTAGGGAGAAGGGAGGGGGGTAAAGAGGAATGCCAACGAGGCCTCTAAAAAAGAGAAAAAAAGAAACAAAAAACACAGACAAAAAGAATAAGAAAACAGAAAGAAAATTAGAGAAAAAAGGAAAGAGCCATTGTACAAGACTATATATATATATATATATATATATATATATATATATATATATATATATATATATATATATATATATATATATATATATATATATATATATATATATATATATATATATATATAGAGAGAGAGAGAGAGAGAGAGAGAGAGTTGGTGATAAGATGTTTCCCCGAAGGTGTCTAGAGGCGGTGACACGGACGCAGTGAAGAAACATCGAAATGTATAGTCACTTTCTGGTCCGGTTGACATCACTTCCTGGCCTGGGAATTATGTGACGGACGGATGCCGCTTTTTTCCCCCAATGCTATCGCATTAAACGTGAAAAGTGGAGCTTGAGCAGTGGCTGACATCACGTTTTCACGCTCCAGATGCCCGAGCACTGCGACTGCGTCGGACGTTATTGCTTCTGTGGAAGCCATCATCCAAGAGAATGGGTGGCCCGGCCTGCTATCGACGAGGTGTTGTAAGGACTTAACATTAGTCATTACAAAAGCATCATCAGTCTGACTACGCCCACTGCAGGGCAAAGGCCTCTCCCATGTCTCTCCAATTAACCCTGTCCCTTGCCAGCTGCGCCCACCGCATGCATGTCAGCAAACTTCTTAATCTCATCCGCCCACTTGACTTTCTGCCGCCCCCTGCTACGCTTGCCTTCTCTTGGAATCCACTCCGTTACCCTTAAGGACCAGCGGTTATCTTGCCTTCGCATTACATGCCCTGGCCAAGCCATCTTGATTTCGACTAGGATGTCATTAACCTGCGTTTGTTCTCTCACCCACTCTGCCCGCTTCTGGTTTCTTAACGTTGCATATACGTAATTTTTCTTTCCATAGCTCGCTGCGTTGTCCTTAACTTAAGCTGAACCCTTTTCATTAGCCCCCACGCATCAAATATTCTGGGATAACTTGAACTAACGCAAAGTTTTCCTCTAGATGAGTGCCAAAACAACAATTGAAGGAACGCCTTATGAACACCTGTGAAGCGATACGACCTTTTAAGACTGAAGAAAATGGCTCCTTACAGAGTATCGTCACATGACACAAATACTGGGTGATTCCAGTCAGAGGCAAAATGAGCTGGCAAGGTGCGGCGGCATCCACCGTGGCTGAAACCGAAGTTTCGAACGACACCGTTGGCTGGAAAGCTGAAACTGACACTGTTCTGGGGCTGTGGAGGGCAAGTCTTGGAGCAGTTCATGCCCGTGGAGCTCACTGTGCTAAGTGATTCGTACTATGACCTCCTCGGGGACCACCTTAGACCTGCATTCAAGCGATAACGACGCGGCTTGCTGAGTTTGGTGATCGGTTGCAGGGCCATATAATGCGCGGTCACACACAGCTCGTGCTGCTCCAGAGACTATCACAGCTCCCCTTCTAGAATGTATTCCTCATTACCACATACCATTACTGCATTGTCACGGACTACGAGGTATAAGAAGAATTTTTTTTCCTTCAGATTAAGGTGCACCTAGCTAAGCGGCGAAGCACCTGCGTTGAACGCGCGGTAGGCTACCGTGTTGCAAAATGATAAAATGTTTCTCGCCCTAACTTTGCATTATTTGCTGATAAAAAACGAATAAAGTTTACTTTTTGATAGTCACTTGTAGCTAGATGCGGTGCGTCAGCGCGGCGATCGCTGATCGATAACTTCATGCGATGAGTGGCCTCAAGCTATTTGACGTTAAGTAGCAAGAATATCAAGCAGTCAGATACGCCAAATTTCGAAAAAAGTTTTGGGCCTTCTCAAAGTCTAGAAAATTTTTCAACAAGTACTAACTGGTTCACACAGAAAACTGTCTTAGATGAAACGGCAAGACTGCTGCCAAAGGTCAAGCTTGATCTGGTCATTAAGGTAAATAGGCCTGTAATATCGATACAGAATGGATTGATCGCAAATGGATTGATCGCACCCTGCCAGCGGTTCTGCGGCCTTTGCATCTTTGACAAAGAAGCGAATCATATAGTTATTTCAGACATTTGCAAAGAACGACCAGGGTTTCCCGGTTTCTGGTCTGCGTCATCACTTGACGCGCCGATGCTCCTGCAAGACAATTAGCCTGCAAGCAACCGCTTTTTTCACCGCAGGCCTTCACCAAGGGACCTGTGCAACGTCCCATTGAGGAACATGGCCGACTTCGCGGAGGTGTTCAACTGCAGCGCCTCATCTAACATGGCTTTGTCGCCACGTTGCCTGGGCCAGGACCGAGGAGCGGCGCCGGCGTAATGACTTCCAGGACTTCAATCCGCTGGCTTACGCTTACTGCAGTGGGCACTGAATTGTCTGAGGAATGAGCACACCCTATGCAATATGCGAGGGGAAAGCTGACACTAACTTTGAGGTGTCTGCAGGTCTTCGAGTGTTTACTTACAACCTGTACGTTCATGGTAATTATATAATCAGCTAAAATGTTTAATTGAAATTATACATATTGTATCCTTGGTGGCTCATTGAGACCATTTTCCGGCATTTGATTTTTTTCAGCGCCAAAGTAATCTTAATAGAAATAAAAAATTTGAGTACGTGAAAGTGGGCGAGCGAGCCAATCAGTCGACGCGCGGCATAACGCTTTGAGGTGCATGGTCTGATGTGCGTTCGGCGCCACACTAGCGTCAGAGTCTGAACTCAAATATGGGTGGTGACTGCTGTTCGAAATTTATTTTCTGTTTAGAATTGGCAGGTACAGGCAACTGTGTATGGAATAAAAATAGCCTGAAGGTTGTGTTTAATTCACTGTTGGCTGTCACAGCGATGAGGTCTTCCTGCTCATTTGAGCAATAAATTTACATTTACATTTTACAACTAGTACTGCTGTACTACTATGGACACCGCCGCGCTGGCTCGGTGGTTATGACGCTCGGCTGCTGGCCCAAAAGGCACGGGTTCGATCCCGGCCGCGGCGGTCGAATTTCGATAAAGGCGAAATTTTAGAGGCCCGTGTACTGTGCGATGTCAGTGCACGTTAAACAACCACAGGTGGTCGAAATTTCCGGAGCCCTTCACTACGGCGTCCCTTATAGCGCTTCGTGACATTAAGCTCCCATAAACCAAACTACTATACTACTTGGTGGTGAGGATTCATGCCGCTTAAACTGAACTTTACTACTTCAAAAAAAAAATTATAGAGCTAAGCTTGCCGACTTGGCGTATTAATCAGCTAAAGTTGCTTTAGATTCGGTTTAGCCATTTAGCCCATGCATTTTGCCGTGAAATCTACATCGTCAGCCGTAAGAGAAAGTCTAACCACGCTCATTGGAATCGGCGAAATCTGATCTGTCACACGTCGCCTCATACCCCGTCTCCCTTTCCTCTCACTTGCCCTCTCCCTCCTGTCTTCTAAACGTGGATAGGAATTAACACTGCCGCTAGCACTAAAGAGGACAGCGAAGGTTTCAGAGGCAGAAGTGCGCCAGCTTATTATAGTCAAAGACGCGAAATTATCCAAATACTCCACTCCTTGTCCATAAGTACTTTGGTATCCGCAATGCACCCTAGCCAATCCGCCATCGTGGGTGTTAAGCCTGAGGACATCATCATAATTATCATTATCATCATCATCGTGAATCTTCGGCCTTGCTGAACGCTGCTTTGACTAGTTCTTCGGGCTTTGTCCTTGATGCAGCCGCAAGGATATTTACCTACATGACAGTATAAATTAACTTAAATTTCATTAAGTTAAACTTATCCGCTAAGTTCTTACGGCTGACGCTGTAGATTCCACTATAGAATGCAGGGATGTACGGCTAAATCAAACCTATATTTCGCTGCTAGAGTCCTCTTCCCGCCTTCATAGGTCCTTGATAATTTCGCTTTTCTGTTCATTTTTTTAAACGTCTTCGTGTCAGCACCAACATATAAAGGACTTTTTTCCGCTCAGAAAAACTGAACGAGAACCGCAAGTTCTACCTTGAACGATTAATAACTGGACGCCCCACTCCAGTTGTAACCAACACAGTGCTGTGCGCGTGTGTGATTTAATTCTTCTAAAATTAACTAATCACGCGCACAACCTGGACACATTTCTTATTGTGTAAATAGTTTGTACATATTACTTCTCCCCCTGTCCTCTATTCCTGTCCCCTCACCTCTTTCATTTAATGACTCCATTCTGCCTGATATCCTTTATTTTCGCTGCCCCAGTTCAGGTGCTTCAGTATCGATGGCAGATGCCGGGGCTAGCAAAAATCTTTTCCTTCCTTTTTACTATTATTTTTTAATAAAACCACTACCACCACGAGAACCTTTAGCACCTGCGTCGCACATTCATAACATGGACTTTTCACGTTGACAAGTGTAAGCAGCCACGTGACAAAAGCAAAAAACAAATAAAAAAAGGAAACGGAAGCCACGGACCCTGACCACCTGTGCCGAGCCGCGTCGCTCGCTGCATTCCCGAGCCTTCCATCCGCGCAGGTAACTGACTCGAGCGTACCTTGCCGACACCGGTTCTCCGGTGGCCACCGACGAAAGTCTCGCCAGCAAGAAATGAGATGGCGCGCCAGCCGTAACGAGAACCCGAGCGCTCGGGAACCTGCTCGGGACACCAGTGTAGCTGCTTGCTCGTCGGCTCGGCTGACGCACGGCTGGCGTGACGCCGAGTCTTGTGACTCCGCGCTGCTGTCGCTGACGGAGGCAACGAAGAGCGCACCCGAATGGCGTTCTTTTCGCGCATTAAGCGTGGAGGAAATCGCTAGTTCGCCAGAAGCACGCAGTTACAACGAATGGCGCAACTTTAGAGCCATGGTTACCGTCTGTGTGAGCCAGAACTGGGGCAGCGAGTATATGGGGAACTTGCGCTGAAGTTTGCGGTGCCGATTGCAGCGCCATAACACACTGCCTAACGAGAAGAGCAAGCAGTTTTGGGTAGTACTCTTAGTACTTTTCCGCGCCACCTTCAGGCGCTTATTGGCGTGAGCCTCCGCGCTCTGTCGAAGGCGCACGTGCCGTGCGTCAGCTATCTGGGCTACGCCCATAGAAGCTAGGCAATGAATGCTGTCAGCCAAACGCGGGTATCTAATCGCGCAGAATGTGTTCTCGCGTTTGCTGCGGCCCAAGCGGCTGACAAAAGCAGTTTTGAGTCACCGAATGGAACAATTGCAGTGCCACCTTGGCATCCCAGGTTCACCATAGGCGTATATAGTGCGGCGAAAAAATCGCGCAGAACTTTTGGCTGGTACGCGAGCTGGCGTTATACTGCACATTGAACATGGCACGCAGTGGAAAGGCGTGAATTGAATAATAAAGCGAATTTTTTTTCTAATCGAATGGGGTGTGGCTCGGGATTTCAGTCACCGATATATTAGCGACTTGTTTAGGATTAACGTTGCTCGCGTGTAGGGCCCGTAGTGTGATTTGTGTCGAACGACATGTGTTGCGGGGGTAACAGACTTGAATACAGTGAAAGCTTAGGCAAGAAGCGTTGTTGTTGTTTTTTTCCTTTCTCTTCCTGTCGTCAATTTGTGCGCTGTCAGCGAGAAATAAAAGGTTACTCGCACACAGTGCGGAAAAGCCAGCACCGCGAGTCGATAAGCATCTCCTTGACCGTTGCCATGCGCCAACTAAACCGGCTGCGTATACTTTCGTTATCATGTGACCCTTCAATACGTTCTCACCATTAGTACAGGTAGGCTAATGGGCCAAATAGACCGTCGTACGACGACGGACCGTACGTATCGATCCCGCCTGAGCAGAAAGAAGAGACCAAAATCGCGGACACGCGTCTCGCATCGACCTAGCTTGTATTGTGTGAACCTACCCGGAATGAGTAGGAAGGAGAGAGACGCTGTTCGTCGCTATTACGCTCATGCAAACACAAGCGCTTCAATGCTACCGCCTCCACTCACAATCGCGAGTTGACAATCTTGTGTCCGAGACCCGCCACGGTGGCTCTGTGCATTTGGCGATCAGCTGGTGATCTTAAGGTCGCGGGATCGAATCCTGGCCGCAGAGCTTTATTTCGATGTAGGTGAAATTTAAAAACACTGCGTGTGCCGTGCGATATTAACGCACGTTAAAGATCCCCAGGTAGTTCCAGCTAACCCGGAACCCCTCCACTACGACGTCCCTCGTAATCCATATGTGTCGCTTCGGGACGTTAAATCCCCCATATCATACCATACCATATCATACCATACCATACCATACCATACCATTGAGTCTTTGTATCTGACAATCTCCATCCGAGTCAGTGCAGCATGATTTGTTTTATTTGACGTCCCTTTCTAAGTTTGAAATCGAGTGGCGAGTGTGTTCTGATACACGGCTTCGCTCCTAACGCGAAATTTTTTTACCGTTCGTACTGTCCACATCTCTGCCCCATGCAGATCCTGTCCTATACCCGCCGCGGTGGCTCAGTGCGGTTAGGGAGCTCGGCTACTGATTCGGAGTTCCGGGGTTCGAAACCGACCGCGGCGGCAGCGTTTTTACGGAGGCAAAACGCTAAGGCGCGCCCGTGTGCTGTGCGATGTCAGTGGTGGTGGTGGTAGTGGTTTTATTAAAAATAATAGTAAAAAGGAAGGAAAAGATTTTTGCTAGCCCCGGCATCTGCCATCGATACTGAAGCACCTGAGCTGGGGCAGCGGAAATAAATGAATGCAGGCAGAGTGGAGAAATGAAATGAAAGAGGTGAGGGTACAGGAAGAGAGGATAGGGGGAGAGGTAATATACACAAGAACTATTTACACAATAAGAAATGGGTACAGGTTGTGCGCGTGATTAGTTCATTTAAGAGGAATTAAATCGCACACGCGCACAGCACTGTGTAGGTTACAACTGGAGTGGGGCGTCCAGTTATTAATCGTTCAAGGTAGAACTCGCGGAGCGTTCGGTCACTGCGTGTAACTACCTGACGGAGAACAGACGGGACGTCAAGCCCGTGTGTTCGAGGAATGCACAGAGGCTCACCAAAGTTCGCTCACGAGTGCGCGCACTGCCCTGCGGCCACAATAGCGTCTTGATGGAGTCTGGTAGTATGCCCTGCGCCCTATAGGCCGCGAGCATATCGCGACGAGCATCGGCGAACGCGGAGCAGCGAAGGAGCAGATGTTCTAGTGTTTCCACTGCACCGCATCCGTCACACACATCACTCGTCGCGATTCCGTGACGCACCCGTCGTTCCCCGGGCCACACGCAGCCAATGCGCGCGCGGAGGATCATTGCACGTTGCGACCGTGTAAGTGCGCGACAGCCGGTGACACTGTCGATGCGCTCACCTCCCGCGATGCGTGGGTCGGGGTGCTGCTTTCGGAGATGGTCGTGAATGGCCGCACGCACGTCCTCCAGCGCAAGGGGCAGATCGCTGGCAGGTAGTTGGTGTGCAGTGCACGTTAAAGATCCCCAGGTGGTCGAATTTATTTCGAAGCCCTCCACTACGGCACCTCTTTCTTCCTTTCTTCTTTCACTCCATCCTTTATCCCTTCCCTTACGGCGCGGTTCAGGTGTCCGCCGTTATGTGAGACAGATACTGCGCCATTTCCTTTCCCCAAAAACCAATTATTGTTATTATTAGACCTCCACTACGGCACCTCTTTCTTCCTTTCTTCTTTCACTCCCTCCTTTATCCCTTCCCTTACGGCGCGGCTCGGGTGTCCGCCGTTATGTGAGAATGTCTGTCTGTCTGTCGTTGCCAGGAAGAAAGAAAAGGAAAGTGCACAGGCCTGCCCACTGGCTCAAGCCGAGCCACAATCGCTACCACGTGCAGATAGTAGGAGATTTGAAAGATGGGATAGAAAGACAGGATAGTAAAGACGCGCGGCATAAAGACTCGGGCCGATCCCGGAGGCAGCGCAATACCAGGCCAACCAGTGGCGGAAGTGAAGCAACCTTCAAACTCTCCGCCACATTTCCAAAAATAAGTCCCATTGGGACCCGTATCAGATATTCTACGATATGCTGACAAAAGATATTGAGACAGATACTGCGCCATTTGCTTCCCCCAAAGACCAATTCTAAATTTTTTCCTCTCTTATAAGTCGCGGTTCCTTTTATTCCCACAAAACTTCACCCTGTTGAACTTTAAAGGATATCGTCCCTCTGCCAGCTCTTTCTCGACATTCTGAAATAAACACTGCAAAAAGTCCGTCGAACTGTCGAAATAAATCGAGAAGTCCAACCCTTACTTATGGCGCATTTCAATCGTCGAGACGGAGTAGCTCTTCGAATCCAAGAAGGACCAAGATATCCATTGCGGTCCATTCAGAACTCGAGATCTGAATCTAAATCGCCTGTTGAAACACTCTCTGCAGTTTCGGAAAGCAAGAAAACTATTGATCCGATGGCCATTAATGCAGCCGCACGTGTAGCAGCGCTCAAATGGCATTTGAGTCCACAGACTGTCGGTTCGAGGGCCTTCGAGATGGCTGTTGGTTTTATGGTTTTATGGGGTTTAACGTCCCAAAACGACTTGGCTATGAGGGACTCCGGGGGGGGGGGGGGGGGGGGGGCTCCGGATTATTTCGGCTACATGGGGTTCCCTAACGTGCGCTAACGTCGCCCAGTACACAGGCCTCCAGCATTTCGCCTCCATCGGAAATGCGACCACCGCGGCCAGGATCGAACCCGCGTCCTTCTGATCAGCAGCCGAGCACCGTTATCGCTAAGCCACTGCGGCGACTACTTGTTCCGGATTGCCGATTGGAATACGCTGTTTGACCACTCGGACAACACCGCACCCTCGCACTCTGTGTGTTCTCCTTCAAATACATTGTTGTACTCTACCAGTCTAGCCACGGCCTTCGTCCCCGTCCGTGTAAAGGCCTCTCAAAGGTCGAGGAGTGGCTTCTGCTCCGCCTGTACACTAATACTTAGCTGTGCCCGGCAGCTCTCAAACACTTCGACCCTTCTCTCTCGGGCAGCTGTCCGCACTGTGCGGAGAAGTCTTCGGACATCTACCACATGGTGTAGGCCTGCCCCTCCAACCCTGCTGTCCCCCCTCATCCCAGCCTACCCCAGGGGGACTGGGAGGCAACCGTGCTCGGCTGCTCTGACCTACAGGCCCAAAAGGCCCTGGCTGAGTACGCCCGGGCAGCGGCCGACGCCACTGGGGTCCCGTACTATAGGGACTCCGCCTAGTGTTTGTGAGGGCCGTCTCCCTAAGAGTCGGTCTAAACGTACCTACCTGCACGTACTCTTCTCGAGGCAATAAATGTCTCTCATCGCCACCACTGCGTATTCTAACTGGTAACATCTGCGCCGCGTGTTGTCACATTGTCTTTCTCCTCTTTTATCCATACATTTCTGTTATTTATTTACATCGATGATCCATAACAGCGCGACAGACGGGACAAAGAAGAGGAGACACAACACACATCGACTATAAAGGAGAGCCAGGTGGTAACTCCAGCTGCTTCTTTTCACAAATCACTTGTACTGAACGCAGCCCAACTACATCAACATATTATGTTTGTTGTAGTGTTTCGTAGAGCTGCATATTCAGCGCCTTAAAATGCCTGGCGCCCGTAGCGCTGCCGGTG